>JAKCPI010012680.1:0-22276 GCA_023213315.1 Euborellia annulipes
AATTTTACTATAAAGATAGAAATAAATAATTACATGTCAGCAAATAAATTAAAAGAGCACCCTGTTGGAAAAGAAAATACTATCATTTGTTATATTCCAGGGTTTCTTTTGCATAAACAGGGAATTATTAAAGATGTTGATTACTCCTTGACAGATGAGGAAATTGTAGACTTTATAAAATCGGATAGGCCAGTGTTAAAAGCTAGGCGCATTTTTAAATATGTGAAAGACCAAAAGGTTCCGACTCCAGTAGTTATACTCACTTTCAGAGGGCAAAATATTCCCCGAGAAGTAAAGATCTTAGAGGTCATATGTAAAGTAGGGCTATTCATACCCAATGTGATTCAGTGTAGATCCTGTTATAGATACGGGCATTTTAAGTGCCCTTTAATGCGAGATGCCCGAGATGCGGAGGAGATCATTTACAGGTTGAGTGTCAGGAGCAAATATCCTGCATTCACTGTAAAAATTCACACATAGCAACATATAGAGAATGCCCAGAGTTTATTAAACAAAAACTCATGAAAAAACGTATGATAGAACAAAATATATCGTTCAAAGAAGCTTTCCTTCTTTTAAATAAAGCTTCGACATACGCTAAGAAATTAGCTGAAAACAAAGCTCCCCCACTAGTCTCGCAGGAGGAAACAATCGCTCACAACATACAAACCTCTCATATTGTTGAGAACATTGACTCGAATGGCAGTAATAGGCAGGCCAAAAAGCATAAAATTATTTCGGTTCCTAGTCGGCCCCGGTCCCCCGTATTCATAGACCAGCCCTCATTTTCAGAGAACAGAAAATGTGTCAAATTGTCTTAATTATAGCACACCAATTATTTCTAATCCCATTTACACATCAAATATAAATAACCCTAATAAGTTTAATCAAATTTTAAATAAAATATTAAACATAATAATATCGACTAATTCTCCCCTTCACGCTTTCAATATAACGCAGGAAGATTTTGATTATTTTTCTCATGAATTTAAAAATAATGTCGTATTAAATGAAACTATTGCCTAAAGGGTTCTTTTAATAGGCTCTAACAATTTTGTACTGTCGGATGAGTTTACCAGTTTTTTATATATATATCTTTTTTCTTTCTTCTTTTTTGTTATTTATTTATGTATCTAATTTATCTATTTATTTATTTATTTTATTTTAGGCCCTACATATTTATTTATGTATATTTTTTTTTTTTTTTTTTTTTATTCTACGTATGTTTTGGACAATCTAAATAACTTCCTTTAGAAATTAAAGATTGCCAGTGAATTCGCTTGTCATGAATCCCTCGACGAACATTCCTAATAATCATATTGCATTCTTACAATGGAATGCTAGGTCTATTACATCTAATAAAGGAAGTTTAGAAATATCACTAATAGAAAATAAGGTGCTAATTGCTGCTATTAGTGAATCGTGGCTCAAACCTTGGCAAGGGTTTTGTTTAACTGGGTATAATACAATTAGGTCGGATAGGGCGGACGGAAAGGGTGGAGTGTTACTGTTGATAAAAAATAGTTTGTATTATGATGAAATAGATATTCCTAGCACGTTTGAAATTCAAGTCTGCGGTGCCCGTATAATTCTGCCAGATAAATCGACTATCCTAGTTTTTTCCTGTTATTGCCAACCTGGCTATAGGTTTACTACGTCTGACTGGATGGAAATGTTTAGAGATGTAGACCGGCAACAACCGTGGTTGTTGCTTGGGGATTTCAACTGCCACGCACCTGATTGGGGCTGCTCGTTCTTAGATCGTCAGGGGTGGCGCTCAGCAACTTTACAGAAGATTTAGATCTTACCTGTCTCAACAATGGGTCAGCAACACGTTTCTCATTTAATCCAAGCTGTCCCTCTATTGTGGACATTTCCTTCTGCTCATCTCGTGTAGTTGCAGATTTTAATTGGATAGTATTAGACGATTCCCTTGGGTCGGATCATTTCCCCATTCTCCTTACTAAAGTTTGCTTCTCTCAGCAAGCAACGTCAGCGTTCGTCCCCAAATATAAAATAAATCAGGCTAACTGGATCCAATTCAAGTCTATTGTTCTTTTAGAGTTACAAAATTTTCCGGAAATGGGGCCGATGGAAGCAAGATATAGTTTCATCGAAAACACTATTATATGTGCGGCTAATCAGGCTATCCCTAAATCCAAACCCTTTCATGGAAGAAATACTCCTAAAATTTGGTGGACACCTGACTGTAAAAATGTCATAGAAACTAGAAAATTAGCACACTCTGTTTACAAAAATAATCCCATCCTAACCAATTACTTAGCACTGAAAAGATCAATAGCTCAGGCGAAGCGTATTATTAAGGAAGCTAAAAGATCTTCGTGGGAAAAATTTTGTGCTGGAATAAACCGCGATACAAGTATTAAATTAGTTTGGGAAAAAGTAAAAAGAATCAAAGGCAAGGAATGGGCAGTTAAAAATTCTATTGACGAAGCTATTGTGGAAAATTTCATTGACAAATTGGCTCCCCCTAGTGCCCCTGAGCCTGAAATAAGGTTTTATAATGATGCTTCGGAACTGGATATATTAGAGGTTCCTTTCTCTCTAGATGAATTGGAAAGGGCTTTAAACATAACAAGAAATTCAGCTCCTGGTCATGATGGAATCATGTATTGTATGATAAAAAATCTTCCAGTGTCAGCTCTCGTTCACCTTCTTGATATTTTTAATGAGGTTAGGTATAGTGACTCAATTCCGTCTTCTTGGAAAATACAAGTGGTTTTACCTATTCTGAAGCCAGGTAAAAATAGATTTGATCATGCTTCTTACAGACCCATTGCTTTGTCATCTTGTGTTTTAAAGATTTTTGAAAAGCTCATAAAAAATAGACTTGAACAGTTTCTCGAGTGCACTTATAAACTCCCTCACAGAACATTTGGCTTTAGATCCTCACGCTCGACTATAGACTGCCTTTCAATACTATCAAGTGATATATGGACGGCTTTCTCTAAAAAAGAATATACTGCGGCATGTTTTATTGATATTATTGGTGCATACGATAACGTGGACATTCATCTCCTATGTAAAAAACTGGTCCACTTGGGAGTGGGTAGTGCAACAGCCAACTTAATTTTTAAAATGCTATTTAGAAGAAATGTGTTTGTAAAGAATGGAAATAGAAATTCTCATTCCAGAACTCTCTTCAAAGGTATTCCCCAGGGGTCGATATTGAGCCCGCTGTTATTCTTATGTTACACCTTTGATCTAGAAAATAAAGTGTGTATAGACGCCAAATATCTTCAGTACGCCGATGATATCATCATTTACTCGGCAGGGAAAAATTTAGAAGAGAGCCTGGCAAAGGTAAATACATCTATTGGCCTCCTAGTAGAATATTTGGATAAAAATTATCTCTCTATATCTTTTGACAAATCGGCTGTAACTATATTTTCTAAAAGAAGATTACCCTCCTGGGATTATGTTAATCTTGGAGGATATGACTTCCCGGTTAGAGCAAATGTAAGGTATCTCGGACTCGTTCTGGATTGCAAACTATTGTGGACGTCGCACATAAACCATGTGATCAAAAAGTGTGCAAAATATATTAATCTTATCAACTCGATTGCTACCATGTCCTGGGGTGCGGATCCTAAATCCCTCCTGATGATTTATAAAGCAACTATACGAGCCATTCTTGATTACGGTAGCTTTATTTACGACACAGCCTGCAATTCGGTGCTCCAGAAACTGGATAGAATCCAATACAAAGCCATCCGGCGATGTATGGGGTATTTAAGATCTTCCCCGACAAACGCCCTAATTGTAGAAGCTAATGACCCACCTTTGTGCGAGAGGAGACTTTTCCTGGCCCAAAAATTTTTAATTAAAAGAAAAACATACTTCTATCATCCAGTTTCGGAAGCGGTCGGTCAGTTACTCCATCAGTTTTATACAACAGGTTATTGGTACTACAAAAGATTGCCGACCCTTTTACAAGCTGAGATTAATATCCAGAAGTTAAATATTAAGTTGGAAAAATATTCGGTCCCAGTTAAATTTAAAATAAACCTGGACATAATTAATCTGCCTCTGGACATTGTAACCACTGCTTCGAATACAAATTTATCATCACAAATAAATATATTTACCGATGGTTCCAAATCACTAACAGGCGTTGGATGCGCCTACTTTGATGCATCTAATCAGAATTTTGGTCTATATAAACTCCCCAATTATATGTCAATATTCTCCGCAGAATTGATAGCTATTCGAGAGGCTTTACTTTATTGTAAAACTCTCAATAGGGTGTCGATAGCAATTTTCTCAGACTCTCAAAGTGCGCTTCTCTCATTAAAAGCTATAAAAAAACAGGGCGAGATCAATAATCTGTCAGTGCAAATAATTGAATTAATAAAATTTCACAATCATTTTGGTAGGCACATTGCACTTAAATGGGTTAAAGGCCACTCAGACAGTCAAGATAATCGGATTGCTGATTATCTAGCTAAAAGAGCTGCCCATTCTGGTACCTTACTCGATGAACCACTGCCCTGTAGAGATCTCACCCCGATTTTCAAAAAAAATTTAATTTTCAACTGGTCGAACCAATGGAATCACTCTAGCTCCTATAAGGGCTCAGCTCTCGCCAAAATCAAACCGCATCCCTCTCCCCCTTGGTTCTCGTCTCTGTCAAATCTCAGCCGCCCTAGTATCACTTGTGTCAACAGACTAAGAATAAACCACACTAAAGCAACAGCACACTTGTTTCGGACTAATATGGCATCTTCACCGCGGTGTCCTTGTCAACTGGCGGATGCAACCCCACAACATATACTTTTTTCATGCCCGAGATATAATAGGAGCCAGCTCTTACAAGTAATTAAGCCGCAATTTAGAGATCCTCCAGATTTAGCCACTCTCCTTAAAAAACCGAATGTCTCAATAGTTCAGGCCATCCACAATTTTCTGAAAATACACCAGATAGCCCTCTAAACATTACCCCACATAGACTTGCCAATCGCTTCTCTTTTTATAGTGTTTTTATTTATAGGTACGTTTTTATATCAATGTTATTGTAATATCTATTTCTTATAAGTCTTATTTATATGGTGTTATTTATACTAGCATTGTTTGTATTGTATTATTTGTAAAATGTTATTTTTGTGTATTTTTTTAAATTAATGTTATTTAGAATTGTGTATTATTTATATTATGTTCTTGTATGAATATTGTTTGTAATGTATTTATTTTTGTAATCATGTTTGTAAATGGGCGGAGTGGCCGCTGGCTGGAAGCCCCAAATAAATTTAAAAAAAAAAAAAAAAAAATTTAAATTTCGGCGAGTTTTTTTCGGCGAGAAAATTTTCGGCGAGTTTTTCCTTTCGGCGAGAAAAATTTCGGCGACTTTTTTTTCGGCGAGTTTGTTTTTCGGCGACTTTTTTTTCGGCGAGTTTGTTTTCGGCGACTTTTTTTTCGGCGAGTTTGTTTTCGGCGATAAAATTTTCGGCGAGTTTTTCCTTTCGGCGAGTTTGTTTTTGGCGATAAAATTTTCGGCGAGTTTTTTTTCGGCGAGTTTTTTTTCGGCGAGATTTTTTCGGCGAGAAAACTTTCGGCGAGATTTTGCTTTCGGCGAGTTTTTTCGGCGAGAAAATTTTCGGCGAGTTATACCGCCCCCACCTTGGACACCTTGGGTTGGTTGTAAAATTTCCCTTCGCCTTCAAAATTGTCCTCAATTCAACTTGTGACAAAGTACCCGTGTGACAAAGTACCCCGCTCTCCGCTACGCAGGCGAATCATAAGTTCCCATTTCTTTGTAGAGTAGGATAGGCATCTTTGATCTTTTTATACCTCTCTGAAATTGCAAAAACATCCTTACTAAACTCTTTCGCATTTTGTTTGTTAGATTTAGTTATTCCTAATTTTTCTCTTGCTTAATATTATGGTTTCCATATTCCTTCACTCTGGTCTATCTGCTAAATACTAAGAAATTTAGGCTCTTTTATTATTTAAAATTATATTAGAGACAGAATTAAATTATATATATTTGTTCTCATTGAGCTCTCTTTTAACCAATTAGTATATTTTCAGAGTACGATGCCACTCTCTATTGAAATGTACTTTTCCGACAATTTCTTTATAAAATGTATCCATGTACTCAGGTTAATTGCCTACTGGTTGGACTGTCTTTCAACTTTAATTCCGAATCTGACCCTTTGAAGAGAATTCAACTGAATTTCTCCTACTTGTGTATTAGAGAGAGAGATCGTTTTCAAGTCAATCGGGATTGATTTCATTCAAAAAACTTAATTTGCAAAGTGATCTCTTTAATCATATAATTAACCTAATTAGATTAATTATACATGTATATATTCAATAGTATAATAAATGATTTATATATTAGCAAGAGAGTGACCACTTATATTCTCTGATATTAAATTCACCAATTAATTTTACTATAAAATATTTTATACAACAAAATAGTATATTGACGTTTACTGTTCAAATTCCAATTTCATTACGTTTTATATAATATTAAATTCCAATCAGAGGAAGCTAAATAAATTTATCTAGTATGAGAATTGCATAAAAGATTAAAAAGTTCGGTAATAATTAAATATGGTATCACAACAAAAATTCAGATAAAGAGGATGCGATTAACTAGAAGTAATTTTCCACCTCTAAAATTTATTATACTTTTTATTAGAGATTTTTTTTTCATATTTGAGTGTAACTTTTAGGCCTTGATATTTTTGAATCATTCCTCTTATCAAGGTCGTAGTCAGGAAATTTTTTCGGGGGTGGAGTGTAGTTGATTCGAGCTAACCCCCATCTCTAAATTAAACATTTAATAAAATATATTTGTTACAATTAATAACAGTATTTAATATTTTTTATTACCAAGTCTACTGTTTTGAATCAAATTACTTATTTTGAGAATTAATACAAATTTTTGAGAACAACATTATTAAATAATAAGTCAATGAATAATTTAATTAAATATGACACTAATCGTTATTATCATGCTAATTCATTCATAGCTAATGAGGTATTTTATTTGACCGCATTATATAACATGAAATATCAATAAAATTTTAGTGACAGCCAGAAATTTGATCTCGAATTATTAGACTATTTTAATATCTCCAGCATTTAAGTGTTAGAAAAAAATCTGTATATTTAATAAAATAATATATAAGGCAGATAAATGAGATATAGCAAATAGGCTTACAATAATTCTGATGTTTCATCCCTAACTTCTGGTCAGTGGCGTCATTTAAACTTTTTCTTGGGGATGGGGGCAAATTTTTTCTTGGGGGGGGGGAGCAAACATTTGTTGGGGGGGAGCAAACATTTTTTTCTTAAAATTTCCATACAAATAGGTACTCAAATTTGACCAAAATATATTTAATTAAATTAATTGTTTAATTTTGTACAGTTTCTATACTGTATATTTTGAAGTATTTTATTTATTCATATACCAAACGTCGCGGGTTCGGACCCCAGACAGTCCGATTATTTTATTTAAGCCATCTGGATACCAGATGGCTTAAATAAAAATGCCTGGACCCTACTATATATAAATTCATAAATAACGGTTATCGTAAATGTCTTATATAGCCTAAGCTGCCGAAAAGACAGTGTGAATGTGTGTGTGAGTGTGAGTGTGAATGAGAAAAAAAAAAAAGTATTTTATTTAGAATATATAAAATTTTATAAAAATCAGAGACCTTTGAGGAGGGAAAATGCCCCTCTCCTGCCCCCCCCCCAAATGACGCCACTGCTTCTGGTCTGCTTAAAGGACAAATCATATCTCAGTAAGACAAGTCATAGTATCGGAATCAGTCAAAAGTATCCATTGGCTAGAGATCTGACTAACCTGATATTAACTTATTTTGTTAAGATTGATTAATTAAATAAAGCATTTGTAAAATGTTGTCTGTATGAGCAAATATACATGCATTTGTGTGTTGGTTTGGTTGCATAAATTGGTTGCATTAAATTAAATTAAATGCACTTGGTCTCTCTAAACTTCATGGTTTTTTCTCTCCCCAATAGAGCGCACTACTAGAACAGATACTTTTGACTGATACTGATAGTACATCTCGACAATAAACGAAAAATTAAATTTAAATTATATCTTTGACTTTTTTGTACCTATTTTAACGACAAAATATATTTTTCTAGTACTATACTAGTATTTATAATCAATATTTTATCCATTGTAGTTTATACATTAAGAGATATAAGACTAAGTAAATTTTTACAATCACAATTTTTGTATACACCTGAAGGGTGGAGAAATTAAAGTACTACTACTAATTCAATTAAATAATAAATTCAATATTTAAAAAAAAAGAAAATTTTTCAACAACTCTTTCAATTTATGATTAACTTTTTCATTAAATTATTTAATTTTATCTTTTTAAATAAAAAAAAAGTACCATGCCATGTTCGAACTGGAATAGAATTTAATTAATAACTTAATTTATTTTTTTTTCTCTTTGTTAAAATAATTAATTTTATCAAAGCACTAAAATATTTTATATCTAAAGTTTCCTACTTTTGATAAGAAATAAAAAATTTATTCGACTAGATGAACTCTTTGAATTTATCGTTCTCTCTTTATTGAATAAATTTTCACCTTATCGATTGCATTTTCCAAGTTTAGATCAGAGTGTTAGATTGTTTTAATATTATCTGGAAATTTTATTCTTATTAAATCATCCTAGCTAATACGTTCTTTTTTTTATCACTTTATAAGAAAAAATAATCCGGGTCAATTTGATTAATAATTTAATAGAAATCTAATTATTCTATAGTTTTCATTAATATTATAAATATTAAAAATGTTGAAAATTTAACTCATAATAAAAATTTGTTGTAGTGAGGTGGTTCTCTTTTTCCTCTGAACGACAAAAATTTATTGTTATAAACTTGATCTATAGAGATAAGCCTACTAAACTCAAAATACAAACAATACAAAACAAGTGCCTAAGAACAATTGCCGACCCGCCACCTGATAGACCTAATATACTCATAAGAACAGCCTAGGAGATTGAAGATCTAGAAGAATATCTGGAAAAAATCTACCTCAGATTCAACAAAAAAAAATAAATAATAACCAAAAGGAAAACCCCCTCATAAGAGAAATACAGGAGACTTATTTTAAAGTAAAAATTTTATGGGATAAAAATATATCCTTTCTGTTGTTTTTTTTTCTTTTATACTTCTTTTATAATTTAATTAAAATAAAAAATCTGAAGGTTTTTTTTTTTTTTTAATTTTCCTTCATGACAACTCAAAAGTAGAAAAAAAATAAGGAAGAAAAAAAAGCAAGAATGGTGAAATGGGAACCATGGGGCATGAGGAAAAAACATACATTGTCAATGAACATTTATGTATTGTAAAATTAAGTTAAAAAGCAAAAGTGTGAAGTCGTGGGAGGAACGAAGTTTCTCACGCCTTTTCTTCAACTCAGAATATAGTGGGCTTTCTGTCTACCCAGAGAGCTGCGACCGCTGGAACCTCTTGCTCGCCTTCGGCCTACCGTAGAGAGAAGGAAATAAAGAGAAGAAGATAGGCGTGGCCTCGCCAAGGCTTCGACTAATCTCGTCTTCCTTCGCCGTCGCTCGGGCACTGGGAACGCATTTTTGTTAGGAACGCGTTTTTGTTACGTTACATTTTCTCCAAATTCATCCTGCGTAAGCCTCGTTAAAGAACTTCGTTCCAATAAATATTATTATTATTTTAATTATTTAATATCATCATCTTTATAATAATTTGAGTATTGTACTTGGGAGTTAACTGGTTGATACATTACAATGATGAAACCAAACTTTATGCTTTCTCACATCTCACTTTAATAGTTCAGTCACCATTCTTAGGAAATTAAAATTAAATATACAAATTAAAAACTAGGTTATTTGTTTCAAAGGTTTTTTTTTTAACACTTAATACGTATTTCTACAATTCCAGAAAGATCATACAATATATATAAACTAGTACTAGTACTGTAATATCACAGTTGGTACTACTGCCTCTAGTTTATATATATTTTGTATCATGTCTCTACTTTCATATATTAGAATATAGCCCTAATCACTTCTGATGATAACAAGTAATTGTCGAGTGTTCATTTTCAATTAATAAAACCTTTGAAACAAATAACCTAGTGTATAATTTGTATATTTAATTTTAATTTACAAAATGTTTCAACGAGAACCAACGATCGAAAGTTTAAATCTTAGAGATTTTTGATTGAAGAACTGTAGATGTAATCTTAATGTCGACGGAGTCAGAAATAAACAGAACATGTGCAGTCAAAAAAAATTTGGCTGGATGTGTCTTGTTGATTTCTGACTCCATCACAATTAGAGAATTTTGAAAGAAATTTAGCAAAAATATTTTTTTTCTGCGTTTAAATGTGTCAAATTAGTGTAGAGATATTCATTAAATTCAGGACAGAGTGTATGTGAAAATATCACAACATTCTCCTCACATGAAGCCTTTTCACAGAAAAAAATTCTAATGTTTGATTAAATCACTGAGGATGGTCACTGAATAATGATCGAAATTTTATTTGTTATAAAGTGAGGTGATGAGATAGAGAATTTCTTCTCTCTTCCTGTTAATTTGAGTTATTTGGCTATAATTATTATAATTACTCGAGGATTTGTGGCTGTGTAAATGAGCCTATTAAACAGCGTAGAAGTGATTCATGATCTTTATATTTATAACAAGTTATCGTTAATTGAACAAAACATTATTACTTATTACTCTCATTTACATTTTTTTATCTTCTTAAAAAATTGATTATAAGATTATTTCTTTTAATATCAAAATCATCGTTTTTTTTTTGTTCACTTTCAACCCCAAATGAAATTGGATGGCGGTCGAAGTATAAAGAGATAGATTTATAAATCATTTTAGAGATTAAATGATGGTATTATTTGCAAAAAAAAAAAAAAAAATTCGTCCCCTGATCTCTTTTCCTCCCGCTTATTACCTACTCTATTTTACTAAGCTTGATGTTCTCCGGCAGACTATCTATCTCCGGGTTTCCTTCGACCTCCCCAACCCCAAGATCCCGGGGTCCCGGGCTTCCATCACACCTTCTTCTCTTTCAAAAATTTATTTCCCGCGGCTATGGGCGCAAAGGCAACGGATGGAATCCCATTTGTGAAGGATGTGCAAAGGGCCCCAGAGAAGAGCTGAAGAAGAAAAAAAGGCCCGGAGGCTGCGTCATACCGCCTCTGCAACCTGGGGGTGTCTTCATCCTCATCCGCCCTTCCGCTCCATCCACTCTTCAATCAGCGGCCGAATCAATATCTGCAGGCAACCAAACCCATACCACCCCAGAACCTATCCCATCCACCCAAAACCCAACCCCATCATGCACGAGATGAGCTTCTTCTTGCCAACTTTGCGTCCAAACTTCTTTTCTCAAAGCTCTCTCTCTCTCTCTCTCTCTCTCGTTCGTCGACTTGTCTTCTTGCAAGTTGGAGACTATTCTCTCTCTCTTTTCCTCTCTTCTTCTTCCTTTTGCCAAAGACGATGCGATAATTAATTAAACACCCCCCACCCTCCCTCTCCGTCACTCTATCATAATGACTTGGGATCGAATCCTATTCATAAGGTGAAGCTCTCTCACTCTCTGTACACAAGCAACAATTTTGCTAAACGGGCAAGAAGCAGTGCCAATGCACAGTTTACTACGATTCAACGAGATAAATAAAGGTAACATTTAAGACAAAGGTATAATTAAGCTTTGAAGATAAACTTGTCCGAGGGAAACACTTTAACATTCTATAAAAGATTCTGGCAACGTTTAAGTTGTACTGAGTATTTACATGTTAAAAATAAAATTAAATAAAAATAAGAGTTCAATCACCTATAAATACCGGTAGAAGAGAAAAAAAATTATCCCCTTGGCCGGGTTTCATAGGACCGCAAGTTGATTTTTTAAATCAAGTAAAATTTTAATAATAATAAATATTTTAATTATAAAATGAAAAATTAATAATTTGAGAACCCTAGTGAGGAGTGAGTGATTAAATTCAAATAGGATTTAATTTTTAAAATTTTCATTTTTTTTTAGAGGACATTTTTGGTTGTAGTCGGTAGGATAATAGCTATTTGTGCCATCATTCCTTAAGCATCTCTTTGATTCCTAGTAACGTTAATAATATCAATACTAACCAGATAATATAGATGATCATTCTATTATTTATAATATAGGCCTATATATTGATACATGGGTGGGGAATAACAGATTTTCTAATAAAAAATTAGAAATTTAGTTTCGTTAAATTTTTGTAAAATTTATTTAGTCTTTTTTGGGATCTCGTCCCCTTTTGCTTTTTATTGTATTGGTAGTCATTTCATTTGAAATAAATTTTTGACGCTTGGAACGAGAAACGAACCCCTAACATAAGAAGCTAATGCTCTGGGTCAAGGGCTGTTTAAATTTTATATACCCGCCTAATGATGAAACTAATTTTTCAGAACTATTGTTAGCAAGAAGATTTCTGACTCTGCAATAAAAATCGAGATAGAGCAAAGAAAATTTTTAAATTGTTAAACAAATTTTTTTTTTTTTTAAGGTCTTTTCGGCATCTAAGGCCATTTAGACCCCATCCCTATTTATTTCAAATGATTTGTAGTCAAATCAAATGAAATAAATTTTTCTCGCTTGGGACGGGAAGCGAACCCGGGACTCCGGTGCGAGAAGCTAATGGTTAAACAAATTTAAAAATATTGCTACATAAGCTTTTATTCTACTTTTACCTTACAGACTGATACAATGTCCTTGATTCTACAAAACTGATGAAAATGATACTAGATTGATATAATTATCTATATATATACTGTATAATCCACTAATGTCTGTCTTTCTGTTTGTCACGCTCTATTTGGGCAACTTCCCGTTGGAATTTCGAAACGAAATTTTTTATGCTTCTAGAGTTTACAGGAAAATTATTTTTATCCCGAAATTCCTATAACTTGCCCCCCCACTTTATATATAATACAATATATTATATATTATATATATACGTTATATATAATACAATATATTGTATATCTACACGTAGCTTGCTTGCGTCCTTCTTTTTGCCTGGAGGCTTTTCCCTTCAGCCCTCCATTTTGCTAGCTCGAATCCAACAATATCCACTTACATTGTCTGGCCTGATCGAATTTTTCCTTATACCTGCATTTTGAATTATTAATTCATAAAGTTACGATTCTCCCATAGGAAATGTATAGAGAAATATGTATTTATGTAATCATTGCATTTGTGTCTTCTATGAATGTAAACAAATCCTCAATCAGGCACTGGATTGGAATATAATAATGATAATTTTTTTTTCATAATTCCGAGTCAGCTTTCGGGGGGTTCAGGGGGCGGTTAGTAATAAAATAATGTTACTATAAAAATTTAAGCCTTCTAAACTTATTCGTTTCCTCACTTTTATAAAATAAAGATCACTTCATTTAAATTTCTTTATTAATGTGTTAGAAAAAAGAGGAGGAAAAATCATTCAGAGAGTGTTCATATATAAAAAAAAGGTCACTCATCGGATGTTCGGACTCACGATGCTTTTGACCTAAGGACGCTTTGCATTCACATGACAGGCGCCATCTCATTTGCCTACTTCCTGTTTATTCAATCTCTCTTTTTTGGCTCTCTTCCTTTTTTATCAGACTATCCTGGCCCTCCCACTTCGTTATATATAATACAATATATTGTATATCTACACGTAGCTTGCTTGCGTCCTTCTTTTGCCTGGAGGCTTTTCCCTTCAGCCCTCCATTTTGCTAGCTCGAATCCAACAATATCCACTTACATTGTCTGGTCTGATCGAATTTTTCCTTATACCTGCATATATAAGTAATACTCAACTAGATGTTCGTCGACGTAGATGTTTGGTTAAAAGGGACGAAACGAAACAGAAAAGCTCAGATGTCATTGCAACTAAAAGATCTTGTAAATATAGAAAAATCGATACTACCAAAATAAGATATTTCCTTATCAAAGGAGATATTTTTTCTATTGAATACAAAAAAAAAAATGCAGGATATTTAAATTAGGCTTAAACTAGAAGATATATATTTTTATCTAAATAGGATGAATTGCTAATGATAAGGAGAGGAGAGGGAGTTGCTGTGACCTCCCACCCTGTGGAAGGGACGTAAAGAAGGTTCCCTCTCAGTGATGCATTCTTCGAAAGGAGTAGGCTACACGCCGGTGTTGAGGGAGTCCCTCCTCAAACTAGGACATCCTCTCTAGCATAGAAGAGGTTGGATATAAGGAACCGGTTGGAACCAGAAATAAGGATTAGTTCACTAGCTAGAAACGACGCAGGAGGAGTTAGAGATAGGAAATAATGTAACTTTACGGGGTAGATGGCTACGGCCAGAGGCCGGCTGGGTTTGAGATGTGTGTTTTCGCGCATGAAAGCACCTCGGGCAAATAAATGGGAATCCTGATAGGAATTTCAAATAATATTAATAATAAGTATAAGTTTCAGATCAAATAAAAGATCGCAAGTTTTTAGCAAATATTTAATGACAGATAATGTTACAGGATATTTTAGAAGCATTTTAACAGCTATTCTTTCATCAGTGGTCTGGAATATAAATTCATTTTTAGGGTGAGTTTACAAAAAATAAATTATTTTTTTATATAACATTGTTTCTGTTTTGTAAATTCACCCTTTAAATAATATTGTATTCTCTAAATGTTTCAGAAATAGCCAGTAACACTCAGCTGTTTAATAAATATTTACCAAAATCTAAGGACCTTTTATTTGAACTTTTAGGCATCTTAGGCCCATATAAACTTTATTAAATTATTTATCCAGACATTTATACCATTGGAAATCCAAATGATTTAAATATTCACTGTCTGGGATCCGAACCCGCGCCCCGTGATTTTAAAACTATCAATATTGTCATTTGTCAACACTTATTTGACCTTAAATAAGGTAGAATATAATAAATATTAATATAAAATATTTAGAAAATCGATTATTGATTTGTGTTATAATTGTACTAAATTTAGGGTCAGACCTTTTTGAGATTTTTAGAAATCCAAACCTAATCTAAAAAAGTTTCTCCCACCAGAAATCTCAGAAGGGATGATTATACTGTTACTTAGCAGTTACATGCTGCAGAGAAGGCTAACTTTTACTAAATTCTCTAAATTTCCTTACTACATCTCTCTCTCTTCTCTAGTTTCAAAAATAACTCTCTTATTTGAAAATAGCTTTTGACTTTAATCGTAATTGATTTAAAATTATAGACCATTAAAACAAAAATGCAAACTTTTATATTTTTAAGGATCTTAGGGTATAGAGTTAAAGGCATTGAGTTGGAGAAGAGGAAAGTTTTGCCCTACTTTAATGTCACCTTTGTGATGGTTTGACAGCTTGTCATTGTACGATGCCTGACCTTGGCAAAGAGACAGCCAGGTCTTTCCCCTCGTCAATGGAGGGAATATCTCAGTTCTTTACATAGTAACTCAACTATAATTTCAAGATTTTTTTTTCTCTTATTTAATATCTAGGCTATATAAGATGTTTGTGAGAAAATTGGAAAAAACTAAAAAAATTCATAAGTAAATTGCTAGCACCTGAGGTTTTCCAAAGACGAGATCGAATTGAATTTGTTTTTAATCCCGGAAATATTTAAAATTTTAAAGAAATCTTTAAAGATAATTTCGAGAAAATTGGAAAAAACTAAAAAAAGTACTACTGCAAAGTTCTATATAGTACTCGAAGCTTCCCAAAGACGAAATCAAAGTAGTTTGTTTTGTATTTGAAAGAAATCATTAAAGACAATTTTGATAAAATTGGAAAAAACTGAAAAAGTACATCAGTAAAGTACTAGTACTCGAGGTTTTACAAAGAGGACATCACTGGTACTTTGTTTTGTACACCGCAAATAGGAAATATTTAAAATTGGAAAAAAATCGCTAAAGCGGATTTCGAGAAAATTGGAGAAAAAAAAACTAAAAAAGTACGTCAGTAAAGTACTAGTACCCGAATTTTTCCAAAGATGAGACCTAGTGCAATTTCATATTCGAACCGAAAATAGTATATATTTAAAATTTGAAAAGAATCGTCAGAGCCGTTTTCGATAACTGATGTGTTTACAAACAAATGTACAATGAGGGACAATATTAAGTCCCACCCATGCGTTTTCTACTTGTGATTATTTCATTGTTTCTAAAAAATATTATACATTATATATTTTAATGGAAACTTTCATGGTTCAAACCGAGAAAATTTCCATACAAATATTTTAATAATTAATAGATCTATTTTATGTTATGTAGGCCAAATAATATCCTCTTTTTTTTTTATTCTGCCCTTCTAGCCAACTTCCATTGGGCTAAAAATTGAATAATATCTTTCAAATAGACTCAAGTCTTATATTCCAATGCACAATATAGAGCCTTCTGTACAAATGAGTGAACTGGCCGCTTACATATGCATATTTTTACTTATTTATTCATTTTATATTATAGATATATAAAAAAAAAATCAATATTTAATAAATATTTATTTTAAAATAACAATTATAAATTTCTCTCTGGAATAATTTTACAAATATGTGGAGAGATGTTATATATATAAAAAAAAAAAATTAAAAATTAAAGCGCATTCCTATTCAAATCAAATGATATTATGAATTATTATCATATTTATTTATATAGAAGATGAATTCTATTATTTTACGATAAAATTTAAAAAATTTATTCCACTTCAACTGAAAACATTATTATTATTAAGGTTTGGTAAATTTTTGGAGTTGATCTAATCAAACAGCCCACTAATGAGATCTTAATCAGGCAATTAATTCAAATGAACGTCGCCTCGAGGTTTCGCTTCTGCTAATGGAAGTCGATACTTGGAGGGGTTTTGAAGGGCGTAAGGGCGAGAGTTGAGAGGGAAAGGGCGGAAGGGTCCAAAGAAGAAGAAGAAGAAAAGCCACCCTCTCCGCAGCATCCATCAAATTATTATTTTTTTTATTTTTCCTTTTCTTAAACCCTCCCCCCCCCCCACCAGCCAAAATGAAACGCGTGTGTTTGTTTTTAATACGTCTTTAAAATTAACATTATGTAAACACTATCATAATTCATCAAATTTACTTTTCATATTAAAAGTTGGATAGATATTATTATTGTTTAATTCGGATTCTTTTATTTATTTTAACAAGGAATACTGTGATATTGTTATATTACAAACAAACCCAGCTGTTACAAAGAAATTCCCCCTTAGAAGATTCACATTGAAATTTTATATATACACATCTTTTTTTTTTTATATAAATTTTTACTTTTTTACTTTCTGTCACCTGTATGTGATATAAATATATAGAAAGAGAGAGAGAGAAAGTATTGGATTCTTGTCGAGATTTTGATGGATATACACGTTTCGAGGCCCCTGTTTTCGCAACATGGTGTGTCTGTGTCTGTTTGTTCAATTTTAAGCATGAAGGAATTAAGCTACGAGGCTGGAATTTTATATTTAAGTTAGACACCCCCCTGAAGCGTGAAAATAAGTTTATAAACAAAATCGGTCAAAAAGTACTAGTACTTTATTGATGTGCTTTTTCAGTTTTTTTTTTCGATTTTCTCAAAATTTGTTCTAACAATTTTGATTAAAATTCAAAAATCATTTATTTTTTAGATGCTCTTTCAAATGTATATTCTCATTTTGCTTTGAAAATTGTTTGAAGCACACTTTACTCTTGTACTTCATAAGAAAGATAGGAGAAATGGTTGCGATTGTTAACAAAATATAATATAATTTTCTCTGGCGGGACAAGCACAGAACACAACTTTCTCTTACCAATGGTAAGACCAGCCCCACCAGATTTTTTTTTCTTTTAAACTCTTTTATTCAACAAAGACCTCTGTATTTATATTGATTTTCCCATTATAAATTTTCAGAAGCCACAAAAATCACTTCTTTTGTGTTGAAATCATTTTTATTTTTTTTCATTCATCCCCCACCATATTCCCCTTTTTTTTCCCACATAATAATTTTCCTAATACCTTAAATCCTTTCCTTTGAATAAAACTTTTTTTTAAACCTTTGTTTATGTTATTTTTTTAAATAAATAAATTTAATTGGTTAACATTGGTCAAAAAAAATCGTATGCATACTTTAATGTTTCAATTATAAATTATTTTATTTGTTCATTTTTTTTTCTGTTTTTGAGCTTTAGAGAATTCCATTTGAAATAAAGAGAAATTCACAAAAAAAAAAAAAAAAAAGTAAAAGGCAGGAAGTGTGTGGCTGAGTATGTATTATGACCGGGTTAGGAATTAAGGGTGTGGGTTGGACTGGTTAAAAGCAAAGCACGGACTAACTTTTTTTTCCCTTCATAGCTATGTTGTATATATATTTTGTATGTGTCTGTGTGTGATTACAGAAAAGTCCAATTTTGTACGCTTTTCCTCTTACACCGTCGTCTACAACTGTATCTCCTGAAAAGAGTCGAAGACTTGGATGGGGTTGGGGTTATCTGCACACTGATAAAACTTTTGCCCGCTAAAGTCTTATTCGGGACCCGCGGGGGTGGAGAATAGCGGAAAAAGAAGCATGGGCGCGACACACAAATACCAAACAAGTCTTAAGAAAAAAAGGGAAAAAAAAGTTAGTCGTGTTTGTTTTTCTTGCGTCCAGCCCCAGCCAAAGAAACAAAGAGCGTGCGACAAAAGACGCACACGAATTATTATCAAGTTTGTTTCATTTGCCCCGCTTGTTTACTTATTTCTCGTCGTGGTGGCTTCATTTGAATAAATCGCTTTTGTTTCCTCTCTCAGCTATATAAAATAACTGAAACATTTCGTTTTTGAAATTATCACAGTTCTGTCTTTGTAAAAGATAAATTGAATTCAATTTTGCCTCCCCCCTCCCCTCCTCCCCCCATTCTCTAACTATCTTTTCATATAACTCAATTGGAGCCGATTGCCTAATTTAGTCTTTTTTTTTTTTTTTTTTGTTCTCCTCTAATCTTCTCATCCCCTCGCTCTTTTATTTATTTAATTCGTTTCGTCGAAATTAAAAAAAAAAAAAAATACATTTACTTTCGGATTAGATTTAATTTTTATACACATAATGAATGGATAGAATTCTGTCAAAAGTCTTTTAATTGAAATTTTAATTTCATTATAAAATGTTTGTGCTATTAGGGTTCTATAATAATGATAATCAAATTCTAAAATCATGTAATGTTATTTTTAACTCAATTTGGATGATCATTGAAGGGATTGTTGTCATTTGATACACCCTCAAAGGTCAATATAGTAAAAAACAAAAATTAAAAAAAAAACAACCCCTTCCCCCCATTTTCGATAAATTTACAAACAGAAGGGGTGGGCTCTGATGAACAATCGCCTAAATGGACTATCGTATTGTGGCCATATTAATTAATCGTGAGTTGTAGACAATTTATGTAGATAGCATGGATGCTGAGGGTTCGCAGAAGTCAACCTCGCTTTGCAAATATTTGATTTATGGCCAGTCATCTGCCTGCTGGTCTCTCTACTCCACAAGGTCTATGCTATTCTATAGGTTCGAGCTCACAAATAAAACAATAACCCTTTAGAAATATCTATTTTATATGGAAAACAATTTTTATTCTCTTGCCGGAATTCAATGGAGTAGCAAACACTTGAAATGCAATTTAATATTTTAAAGATTAATTAATATTCTCAGTGAATAAAAATATATATATTTAATTTTATATGGTTTTGTAAAAAAAAAAAAAAACTTCATTTGGGTTCATAAATTCATTTGCATGTATCAGGTTCAGTGAGAGACAATATTAAGTCCCACCCAAGCATTTTCTACATGTGATTATTTCATTGTTTTAAAAAAAAATATTATATTTTTTGAATGGAAATTTTCATGGTTCAAACCTAGAAAATTTCCAATAAAGATTTTCATTTTCTTTTATAAAAACAATCAAATAATCACAAGTAGAAAACGGTGGGACTTAATATTGGCCCTCACTGTACAGTGAGGTGCCCCTCACTCACACAATACTCAATACCAATAAACAATAAACAATACTCAGCACTCTCATGTGATTATTCCATTGTTTTTATAAAAGATGAAATTCTTTATTGGAATTCTCCTCTAGGTTTGAACCACAAAAGTTTCCATTAAAAATTTTTCATATTATTTAAAAAAAAAAAATAAAATGAAATAATCACATTAAAATAAATACGTACGTACAAATAGAACGAATTAATTTCATTGAGAAGGATGTAGATAAATAAAAATATGGTGATGATATTCAGGCCAATTTATTTGTATTAACTCCTCCCGATATGAGTCTACGTTTTAGAGTTCAAAAAACTTCTTCAGAACCATGCGATGAGTCATTTGAACTCCGAAACGTAGATTCATAGCGGGAGGAGTTAATCCAAATAAATTGGCTTGAATATCATCTTCAGATTTTTATTTATCTACATCCTTCTCAATAATGTCCACCAGGCTGCCCTCTATTTTCATAGAATTAATTAATTCAGTTAATGATAATTGTATTAATATTTTAGTTTGTGAGATAGGCCCCTTAAAATTGTCCCCTGGATCCCCACTGTAGGAATGAAACAGAGGTTTGATCACCTAATGCTGGTTGAGCAACTAGTTAATTTAAAAAATGTTAAAAGAAATTAATGTTTTTTGCCTTTTTTTTATTAAAGACATCTAAAGTTATTTTATTTTATTATTAAATAATATTTATTTATTTATTTATTTAATAGTGGGTAAATTAATTATAATCCCACCTCCTATTATTTTAAATCAGTTTAATATGACTTGGATTATTTTAGTGAAAATATAATAGTTCTATATATAAATATTTTATAATTAGTATTAATTTTTTTTTATTATTCACTCTCTCTTTTCTCTATCTTGGTTCCCCTGTGTGCACTCTCCCATCTTTGTTAGTTTACCTCTCTGACCGCCTGCCCATCTGTCAGTGCGATTCATTAACATTTAAATAATGAATCTTAAATCATTCTGAACTTAAATCATTCGAATATTGTTTTAATTATTTATATTTATTCAAATACCTACTTCAAAACGAATATAATATTTATTAAATTGGATGTGGCGTTAATGAAAAATCGGATCAAGAAATTTTGACAGCTCCTAATCAAGTTTTCATGTGTTTTTTTATTATTTGCATCAATCCAAAGAATATTATTATCAATTTCAAATGTTCTTTGAAACAAATAATATAATTAATATCGTTTGGAATTTATCAAGCTGTCCACGATGATGATGTATTATTTTATTTCCATCGAGAAAAAAATAGTTTTCGTGTGTTTCTTGGAATTAATTAGTGACTATATTTATTTTATACAATAAAAGTGTCAGTGTAATAGTTATAGTGTTAAGTGTGACTATTCGTGAGCCTGATTTCCATCTCGACAGCATCATCGGGGCCTGATTTCCATCTCGACAACATCATCGGGTCTACTCATGCTAGCTCCAGTAAATCATTAAAGGTATTTATAATTAAAGAAATATTTTGATAAGTAATAAAATAATTTTTTTAAAGTATTAGTCATCGGTTATTTAAATAGAACATCATAAAAATAAAATCATTTTTTTTATTATCAAAAAAAAAAATAGTTTCAGGGGTGTTGATTAATATTCAATCACTCACTATATTTTTATTTAAATGTATACACCTTATACATATATATATATATATATATATATATATATATATATATTGCTGATATGTGTGCTGTGGAAATTTTATTATTTTATAGCTCTTAGATTTTACATTTGCGTTTGGTGTTTTTTTAAGGCAGAAAATCATTTTATATTCTTTTCTATTGTGATTTAAAAAAAAATTATTATTGAATATAATTCCAAGAATGGTTAAAAAAAATTCATGAATCTATTCTCTTCAATGGAACCTGCAATCTCTGAAAAGAATTAGGATAGTAGCAAAATTTTTAATGTTATATATATAATCATTTGTTTAGGTTGGTTTTTATTATATTGTAATTATTCTCAGTGATCTTAAACCGCAGTATTGCCAGGTGGATCCAAATGATTTTTTTTTTCTTTGAATGATTTGAAAGTTTATTTATTTCTTATCAAAATAGAATTATATAATTTTGATTGAAGTAAATAAATTTGAGTTGTTTTTTAACACACTTTTCCATTCACACTCACACACACAAACACACAGTCTTCTCGGCAACTCAGGCCATTTACGATAACCGTTATTTAGTAATATATTTATTCGGGGTTTTATTTAGAAGGCTTAAATAAAA
>JAKCPI010012681.1:0-30189 GCA_023213315.1 Euborellia annulipes
ATAATACAAATGTGGTCTATAATTAAAAACTCTCATAATAATAATAAAACAAATCACAAAAGCTTTAATAAACAAAATATTGGTAGTATTTACCATATGAAAAATCATTTATGCCCCCCACTCCCGTGCCCGAGAGTTTAGAGATGTTGACAAATGTCAATATTGATATTCCTTAAGCCAAGGTGTGTGGGCTCAGATCTCAGGTAGTCCGATGAATAATTATTTAAATCATTTGGATACCAAATGGTATAAAAATATATTTCATATTTAAACAATGAGTACCGTTAAAGTCAATATGGCCTAAGATACCGAAAAGCCTTTAAAAAAATAAAATAATAATTTTTTTTTTTTTTTTTGTAATTTTAACAAAAAAATTAATATTATTTTCTATTTTTTTAGGTTACGCGTCTACGTCCCACAGCCCTAATTGGGATCATTCATTTCTAGGTGAGTCACATATAAAATATGGTTATTTTTCATTCTGATACACCATATACCAACAATTAAATACTATTACTACTTTTCTCTTATAATTTATGTTTACATTAAAAAATAAATTTATTATAATTTATTTTTAATATTTTTAATTATTTCACCTCAATAGCCATGAAATTTTACTTTGTTGTGATTTGAAATAATTAAAAATAAATTATAATAAATTTATTTGAAGTTATTTGTCTATCTTAATGAAAATAATATATATTTTTTTTTTTATTCTAAGAGAAAAAGTAGTAGCATCTTTCAAACGAGTGCAGTGCGAATAAAATGAAAAAATAAATAATGTTTAAATAGTAAATTAGAATTTGTCTTCGTCATCAATTTTCTTGTCTTTAAAAAAATAAATCACACAGAAACTTTATTTAAAAAGGCCAAAGAATGGCTGCTGTTTCATTGTATTTTATACAATTACCCCATTATTAATAATAACTTTCAAAGCATCAATTATAATTTATCTTTCTAATTCTTTAGGAAATGACATATTAACGAGATCTGTGTGTTTAAGAAAATATCGAGCCATTTCTTACATCCCTTTAATCAATTTTAATTTCATTTTCTTCTAATTAATTCTTTAATTTCAACGTATTCAGTTTCCTCTGAATTCTTAACATTTTCATTTTAAAATATTAAATTAAGAGTTAAATGTTTAAGATTTTCAACTTTCAAGAGTCCTTCATATCGTCGTTTCTCTTTTGGAAATGAAATTAAAATAAGAATAATAATAATGATAAAACAAATGAAATGGTAATTTAATACAATTGAAAAGTTCAAATTATTTTTTTTTTGTCATTTCATATAAATCTAAATTCCCTATTCTTTCACCCCCCCCCCCACCCTCTCCCCTTTCCTTTCCACCATCCTTCAACTTTTTCCATAACAAATTAAGAACTTAATCTCGAACTTTTCACTTCGGAGAAAAAAAAATGAATAAATTACTTTAAAGGATTAGTTAAAATTCTTATTTATTTATTAATTTGAATCTTTTAATTTTCAAATATTATAAATATATTATTTACATAAATTTTCTAACTTTTTTTTTTTTAAGTTTCAATTTTTAAGTCAAAATAGCAGAAAGTTTCGTTTGATGAAAAAGAAAAAACACTTAATTTTTTTTTATACTAGTCTAATTATAAGTTAGTTAATTTAAGAAATATGAATATAGTGATTCATCTTGGTTTATTTTAGTATGCTTGAATAATTCAGATCAAAGTTTGTAGATTTGAACTAAACAAATACAAAAAAAAATTTTTTTTTGTTTTCAACTTATTTTTATATTATTGAGAGTCAAAAAAATTTTAGTTCTTCTCTTAAATAAAACTTTTTTTTTTTTGTTTAAAATTAGATTAAAAACTTTTTTTTTACTGCGTTTTATTTACTTCGTTCCGGTTTTCGGTTCGGTCTTTTAATATTTATTTTGGTTGGTTCTTGTTTTTGATGGTTTCTATTTTTATTAAAAGAGGATGGTTGTTAAGGGCACTAAAAAAAAGAAGCTACGTTTTTGGATCAAATTTTTTGTCTTCTTTTGATCAAATAACAAAACTATTTTCCATTGAAGGAGTTTGTTTGAGGAATGGAAGGCTTAATTGATTTGTCATTATGGAAAAATAGGTCTCTCTTTAGCTTGCATTTATCATTCTCACATCAGAGTCAGAAACTAAGACCTGCAGTCATGGGCTATCTAGGGGGGATCCCTGAGCGCCCCCCCCTCCAGAAATCTCTCTGCCCCAAGAATTAACAATTTATCGTCCTGAAGATGGGAGCGATGCGTTCCCGAAACGTCGACGATATTCAAATAGTTTTTTTATTTCATGCTGGCTGCCTACATTCACCTGTTCCTGCTAATTATCACTCAGCCATCAAATTTTTCCACTATTTGAATATCTTTAGCTATTCCGGAACACCCCTCTCTAGATATAGTATTTTATAAGAATTATTGTATACATATGTATGTATGTATTGGCTATTTCATGAAATTCCTTAATTCAAATTTTTATTAGATTAATATTATTAATTTATATTAAAATTCAATATTATTGACTATGTAACATCCTTTATTCTTTTCAAAAATAAGGCATAAAAATTGATCCATTTTCAATTTATATACACCCGGAAACCATAAAAATTCCATAGGGGGAAATTTTATTTTAATTTTATACTGTGAGAAGTTTTTTATATTCTATAAAATTCTTTTCATGTATAATACATATATTTTGAACATACATGAAGATCTAGTTAAAAATTTGCTGAAATAAAATATCTTTGTATGTTCTAATTGTTTGCTGGAAGATAGGCAGCCCAAATGTCTTCTGTTCTACAGTCAGTGTCTGTGACACCTGGCTAAATGATCTGTTTCTTTTTCTGACGGTTCATAAACGATTTCTTAGGCTGAACGCACATCAATTAAGCAAAACGCTTTTGGACAAAACATTTTATCCAAGAGCAAAACGTTTTGCCAAAGCAGACCGATTAGGCAAAATGTTTTGTCTTTGAGCGTTTTTGCCTAATCGGTGTGAGTTGGCATTTTTGGCTCAATGGCCGAACATTTTGTCCAATGCCAACGCACAGCGATTGACCAAAAACGCTCAATCGGCAAAACATTTTGCTCATTGTGTTTATTAAAGCTTTTGTGGTTTGAAATATTATTAATAGGAGAATTTTTAATTATAGACCACATTTTTGTATTAAATATTTATTAAAATATATATAAATACGGTACAACGTTTCGACTGCTTATTCTGCAGCCGTTATCAAGTACTGTGCACTTGCTCCGACTCAAGTGAACTAACTGTCATGTCCGTTACTTGCCTTTTTATATACAGCGACGTCAGCGCCATCTGTCGGCATTTCGGTGAAGTTAGATTCAAATTTTTCCGCTGGGACAACACTCGTTCCAAAATCATTCTAGTAAAGCGAAACACTCGTTATGAGAAACAATAACATTCTCCCATAGAGCAGTCCCACCATGACAGACTGATGTAACATGGGCACAACCCGGACTTCCCCTCTCCTCGCCGCTCGTTATGCGAAACGTCGCTCGTTAAGCAAGTCATTCTTTTACAATTCGTTTTGCTCGTTACTCGAATTACTCGTTATGAGAGGTGCTCGCTAAATGAGGTTCTACTGTATCTTTTTAAAATTGGTTAATTTCATAATTAAGAGAAAATGAAGGATTACAATTAAAAAAGATTATCAATGTCATTTATTTTTTCATATATATAAATAATTAAAACTTTAGGACAAACTAATTAATTAATTGATTATTCAGATAGTCTATCGTGATTTCAAATCAAATTCGAAATGCCTTTCCTTTTAATCTCAGAGATAATAATTCAGGCAATAAATAAATGTAGCGTGTTTTCCTCAGGAAATGATCTTATTCATAATCACAATCAAACTTTTTTTGACTTTTTTATTTCCGCTAGCCCCTTGTTTTTTTCCTTATTATTCAACTTTAATTCAAATCTTGAAATAAAAAAAAAAAAAAAAATGGTTCCCATCTCATAAATGATTATGACGATGTCACTTCCGTGTTTAAGTCGACAGTTGGGAAATTGCTTCGAATGCATTCCGATAATAAGGTGGGAGGTTGGTGGGGGTATTTTTCGTTTGTGGCCGAATAGGGGGTGGGTGGCCATTTGCAAGTGGCCAAGGCCCTTCAACCCTCGGGTGGCTTCTTATTAAAGCCCTTCGCCCTGTCACGCACCCCCTTCGGCATTTTTCTCATTCCGGCCCTTTTGCCCTGGTATCTGGCTATCGACAGGGCCGATTGGGCCAATCAAAGGGCCGGGTTAAGCCAAGCCGCATGCGAATGCCGGCAAAAACTCAGACCAAATGCCTTCTCTCATCTCTTCCAACTAGAACAATTTACAAATTTACTTGAAATGAATTCTGATATTGAAAGAAAACTCATTTTTGAAAATATTTTTTTATTAAATGAAAAAAATAGAAATACAAATTTTGTATAGAATAGTAAAATGTGTAATAATACCTAATATTTAATCTTGTTTTGTAACCAACCAAATTAAAAACAAAGATTTAGTTCCTAATTATATTTTCTATTATTATACCCTCAGTGCTGACGTTTCGGTCCTGTTTAGGGCCATCCTCAGAGATATTAATACAGAACAATACACAATAATAGTCTTAGGAAAATGCCTACAAATTTATAAATTATATAAATATTTCTCTTTAGGGTTGTCATCATAAACTTCAATTTCAACTTCTACTACATCAATTAACCAGCTATATTAAAAAAACTTCCAATACTAGATCTAGTTCTATTGTTACTTTCTCTTACTTATGTATTAATGTTAATATAGAAATAGAAAGTAGTGGAAACATGTTAAAAATTCGATGTTGAAATTTTGATGAAAACAGAGACTTCCTGAGTTCAAAAAAGATGGACCCCAAAGAGGTTTTTCTGTCTGTTTAAACTGAGAAGCGGATACCAACCTTTTTTGGCCCACTTATTCCGTAAAAAAAAAAAAAAAAAAAAAAAAAAAACGCTGAGGCCAAGTGTATATATAAAAAAAAATAAAGTTTTTATCTTTCCTTTGATGTCCGCGGCCCAATTCCAATCTTTCCGCGGCCCACAAGTAGACCGTGGCCAACTGGTTGGGAACCTCTGAGCTAGAAGGTTGAAATTTATATTAAGTTAGATACTCCCCTGAGACACAAAAATAAGCTTTTAAATAAAACCTGTCGAGTAGGCCTACTAGTACTTAACTTTTTCAGTTTTCTCAAAATTCCCTCTGACAATTTTGATTAAAATTCATAAATCAATTATTTTTAAATTTTCTTTCACCCCTCCCCTCGTAGTCGAGAGGCTAAAATTGTTGACAAATGTCAATAATGATAGCATGGGCGTAGCCAGGGTTCAAGGGAGGGGGTCCAATGCCCCCTGTCTTGTCCTGAAAATTTTTTGTCTATTAAAAACAAATAGAGTCTATTTCCTATTGTGAAATATTTTTTTTAAATGAGCTTATTTACAATTCATCATGCCTACATTAATTTAATTTTTTTTAATTAAATAAATAAATTAATAATCTATGTATATATTAATTGCATACCCCCCTCTCATCCTAACGAATGGTTGGCTCCCCCCCTAACAACATGTCTGGCTACGCCCATGAATGATAGTCGGGAAGCCAAGGGGCGCGGATCCCAAACAGTCCGATGAATTTATTTAAATCATTTGGATTACAAATGGCAAAGAGAAAAAAAAACAAACTAAAAGGTACTCCTATTCCCAAAAATAATTTAAAATTTAACAAATAAAATCTCTTATTAGGTTTACATTTTTTTTTTTATTTCTCTCGTTGACCTTTTTTAAAATTAAATTCAGATATTTGTTCTTTTTTTATAATAAAAAAATATGATATTGGACTCTTCTGAGCCAATTGAGTTCGATTTTAAATTAAAAAAACTGAACCCGAACTAAGCCATTTTGGCCAAATCGAAAGTATCTATTATTTCTGTTTTCATAGAAAAACTAATAATTTTCCATTTGTAATGCATATTTCGATTTTTATTAAATTATCTCATCAACTTTTCATTGAACCAATGATAGAACTAATAATACAAATTTTTAATATATTTTACAAGGCCCGATTTTCGATTGTTTCCCAATTAAATATAATTATTTCTAATTAAAATTTCTTTCTTGATCTCTGTTTTTGATTTGTAAATGTTGACCAACGCCCTATACACCAATCAAGGCTACCCTTTCATTTTAATTAAAAAACATTTCGATGAATTCCCCTTTAAATTTTAATTATACTTATTTCAGAAGAGCATTGTCCTCTTTAAGTAAATAGCTTTTCACAAAAAAATATATAAAACTTTAGTAGTTAAAAAAAAAAAATTAATTTTAGATACATTAAAATGAATAAATATTAAGAGGGAAAGATAAATAATATTTTAAAATAAATTTTCCTTCATTAGTGTAGCTATTAATTTACAAATTGTTAATTAATTTCTAATTATCAGTATAAATTTTGAAAATGATTTGTTTAATGTACATAGTTATTAATATGTTAAATTTAAATTTAGATTGATAAAATTTTCCAATTTCTACAAATGAAATTGCATATAGAAAGATTTTATATTGATTTTAGTTATTGCAAATTTCATTAGGTTATTTACTGGTACTTGTAAAGAATTTTTCTTTATTTTTTTACCTTTGTCATTTTAAAAATTTATTAATCGTTTTAGTAAAATTTAGTAGCAGAGGAGAGCGGGGAACAATTTTCACTTGTGATTTTTTTACCAGGTTTTGGTTAGTGTTTGAGCCAAAACAATTATGTAAATAAATGGTGCATACCTTTTTACAAGTTACGTAAAACATTCAGCTTTCTAGTAAATGTCTAAGTAGGGATTAATAGTGCCCCATAGCAGGGTACCTTGTCACAGGGTAGTGGGTGGGTACTTTGTAAAAATTAGTTTTGCTCTTTTAAATTATTTTTATTACATTACTTAAATGGAAGGGTCATTTGTAATTAATTACATAATCAACAATAGTCTATTCTATTACAATAATACAATAAAATAAAATGTTCGTCAAGATGCCCATTTATCCATTGTGACAAAGTACCCCAAATTTTTTGAGAGAAAGTGCCCGGCGTGTATTAACGGTTTCAGCAACTTAAAACTAATCAAGCTTTTACACAAATACATTAATATATAGCTAATAGTAACAGAGTAAAAAAATGCCAAACACCAACTAAAAACTTTACTTTGAGCATTTAATAACAATAAAAGTGAAGGTGGGAAAGTGGTGTAGGTTTTCCGTGAAACATATTTATAAATAAAATTATTTAGTATAAGTGAGGTTTCACTAAGTTGTAAATGAAAGAAATATTGAATTTCTAACTCGATATATTTCGGGCTATTAACCCATCTTCAGGAGTACATGTGACTGAGTGAATAAAAGAATAGATGCTACTCAGCAGGCTTGGGTAGGAGTGGGGGGGGGCCTGCTTGGTAGCATCTATTCTTTTAATAATTCTTTGAATAAAAGAATAGATGCTACCCAGCAGGCTTGGGTAGGAGTGGGGGATGGGGCCTGCTTGGTAGCATCTATTCTTTTATTCACTCAGTCACATGTCCTCCTGAAGATGGTTTAATAGCCCGAAATATATCGAGTTAAATGAAATTCAATATTTCTTTCATTTACAACTTACAATTGTTAGTGAAACCTCACATATGCTAAATAATTTTATTATTAATAAAAGTGAAGTTCACTAACACACGATATGTCTGAGACTGTCTGTGCAGGGTGGCAACAACCTTGGACAGCTTGGGTTGTTTGTAAAATTTCCCTTCGCCTTCAAAATTTTCCTCAATTCAACTTGTGACAAAGTACCCCGCTCTCCGCTACGCAAGCGAATCATAAGTTCCCATTTCTTTGCAGAATAGGGTAGGCATCTTCGATCTTTTTATACCTCTCTGGAATTCCAAAAACATCCTTACTAAACTGTTTCGCATTTTGTTTGTTAGATTAATTAATTCCTAGTTTTTTTCTTGCTTAATAACAGTATTATGGTTTCCATATTCCTTCACTCCCGGTCTATCTGCTAAATACTAAGAAATTTAGGCTCTTTTATTATTTAAAATTATATTAGAGACAGAATTAAATTATATATATTTGTTCTCATTGAGCTCTCTTTTAACCACTTAGTATATTTTCAGAGTACGATGCCACTCTCTATTGAAATGTACTTTTCCGACAATTTCTTTATAAAATGTATCCATGTACTCAGGTTAATTGCCTACTGGTTGGACTGTCTTTCAACTTTAATTCCGAATCTGACCCTTTGAAGAGAATTCAACTGAATTTCTCCTATTTGTGTATTGAGAGAGAGAGAGAGATCGTTTTCAAGTCAATCGGGATTGATTTCATTCAAAAAACTTAATTTGCAAAGTGATCTCTTTAATTATATAATTAACCTAATTAGATTAATTATATACATGTATATATTCAATAGTATAATAAATGATTTATATAATATATTAGCAAGTGAGTGACCACTTATATTCTCTGATATTAAATTCACCAATTAATTTTACTATAAAATATTTTATACAACAAAATAGTATATTGACGTATACTGTTCAAATTCCAATTTCATTACCTTTTATATAATATTAAATTCCAATCAGAGGAAGCTAAATAAAATCTAGTATGAGAATTGCATAAAAGATTAAAAAATTCGGTAATAATTAAAAATGGTATCACAACAAAAATTTAGGTAAAGAGGATGCTATTAACTAATTTTCCACCTCTAAAATTTATTAAACTTTTTATTAGAGATGTTTTTTTTTTCATATTTTAGGGCTTGATATTTTTGAATCGTTCTTCTTATCAAGGTAGTAGTCAGGAAATTTTTTCGGGGGTGGAGTGGAGTTGATTCGAGCTAACCCCTTTCTCTAAATTAATCAATTTTAACGCATTTAATAAAATATATTTGTTACAATTAATAAGAGTATTTAATATTTTTTATGGCCGGGGGGCCTGGCAACGGAGAAGATCAACAGTCACCACAATCGTTGGGGTTAAGTAATGCCAAGCACGGCGAAAGCTCGGGATTGGTGACCCCCGGCAATCAGCGTGTGGAACGTCCCCCGGTAGCCATCGATACTATGTATTTACAATTAAATAAATAAATTTATCACCCCTAAATGGCCTCTGTAGCCGAAAAGGGTTTAAAAAAAAAAAAAATATTTTTTATTACCAAGTTTACTGTCTTGAATCAAATTACTTATTTTGAGAATTAATACGAATTTTTGAGAACAGCATTATTAATTAATAAGTCAATGAATAATTTAATTAAATATGACACTAATCGTTATTATCATGCTAATTCATTCATAGCTAATGAGGTATTTTATTTGACCGCATTATAACATGAAATATCAATAAAATGAAAATTTTAGTGACAGAAATTTGATCTCGAATTATTAGACTATTTTAATATCTCCAGCATTTAAGTGTTAGAAAAAAAGGTGTATATTTAATAAAATTTCATTTATCTCTTGTTCCCTAAACCGATTGGATGTAACATTGTTTAATTATAATACATACTAGAAAATGGTAGGTGAATAGAAGCGATATAAGGCAGATAAATGAATAAGATAAATATAGCAGCAAATAGGCCTACAATAATTCTGATATTTCATCCCTAACTTCTGGTCAGTGGCGTCATTTCAACTTTTCTTGGGGGGGGGGCAAATTTTTTTCTTAGGGGGGGCAAACATTTTTAAAATTTTATAAAAATCCCCCCCCCCCCCAAATGACGCCACTTCTTCTGGTCTGCTTAAAGGTCAAATCATATCTCAGTAAGATAAGTCATACTATCTGAATCAGTCAAAAGTATCCATTGGCTAGAGATCTGACTAACCTGATATTAACTTATTTTGTTAAGATTGATTAATTAAATAAAGCATTTGAAAAATGTTATCTGTATGAGCAAATATATATGCATCTGTGTGTTGGTTGCATAAATTGGTTGCATTAAATTAAGTTAAATGCACTTGGTCTCTCTAAACTTTATGGTTTTTTCACTCCTCGATAGGGTGCACTACTAGAACGGATACTTTTGACTGATACAGATAGTACATCTCGACAATAAACGAAAAATTAAATTTAAATTAATCTTTGACTGTTTTGCACCTCTCTTCACGACAAATATATTTTTCCAGTATTATACTAGTATTAATAATCAAGCAATATTTTATCCATTGTAGTTTATACATTAATATAAGAGATATAAGACTAACAATTCTAAGTAAATTTTTACAATCACAATTTTTGCAAACACCTGAAGGGTGGAGAAATCAAAGTACTACTACTAATTCAATTAAATAATAAATTCAATATTAAAAAAAAAGAAAATTTTTCAACAACTCTTTCAATTTATTATTAACTTTTTCATTAAATTATTTAATTTTATCTTTTTAAATAAAAAAAAAAAGTACCATGCCATGTTCGAACTGGAATAGAATTTAATTAATAACTTAATTTATTTTATTTTTTTCTCTCTTTGTTAAAATAATTAATTTTATCAAAGCACTAAAATATTTTATATCTAAAGTTTCCTACTTTTGATAAGAAATAAAAAATTTATTCGACTAGATGAACTCTTTGAATTTATCGTTCTCTCTTTATTGAATAAATTTTCACCTTATCGATTGGATTTTCCAAGTTTAGATCAGAGTGTTAGATTGTTTTAATATTATCTGGAAATTTTATTCTTATTAAATCATCTTAGCTAATACGTTCTTTTTTTATCACTTTATAAGAAAAAAGAATCCGGGTCAATTTGATTAATAATTTAATAGAAATCGAATTAGTTTTCATTAATATTATATTATAAATATTAAAAATGTTGAAAATTTAACTCATAATAAAAATTTGTTGTTGTGAGGAGGTTCTCTTCTTTCTCTGAACGACAAACATTTATTCTTATAAACTTGATCTAGCCCCGGGTTTGGCGTAGTAAGTAGCGTGCCTACCTCCTATACCAAACGTCGCGGGTTCGGACCCAGGCAGTCCGATGATTTATTTAAGCCATTTGGATACCAGATGGCTTAAATAGAAATGCCTGAACCCACAATAGATATATTCTCTACAACGGTTATCGTCAAAGTCTTAAATGGCCTAAGTTGCCGAAAAGACGTATGAATGTGTGTGTGAATGTGAGTGTGAATGAGAAAAAAAGTGTAAATGTTTTTTAAAAAAAAGAAAAGAAACTTGATCTATAGAGATTTTTTTTTTTTTTTTTTTTTTTTAAAAACATTCACACTTTTTTTCTCATTCACACTCACACTCACACACCATTCACACTGTCTTTTCGGCAGCTCAGGCCATATAAGACATTTACGATAACCGTTATTTATGAATTTATATATATTAGGGTCCAGGCATTTTTATTTAAGCCATCTGGTATCCAGATGGCTTAAATAAAATCATCGGACTGCCTGGGGTCCGAACCCGCGACGTTTGGTATATGAGGTTAGCACGCTAACCTCTACGCCATGGATCTATAGAGATAGGCCTACTAAACTCAAAATACAAACAATACAAAACAAGTGCCTAATAACAATTGCCGAACCACCACCTGGGATAAATAATATACTCATAAGAATAGCCTTGGAGATTGAAGATCTAGAAGAATATCTGGAAAAAATCTGCCCCAGATTCGACAAAAAAAAAAAAAATAATAATAATAACCAAAAGGAAAATCCCCTCATAAGAGAAATACAGGAGACTTAGTCCAAAGTAAAAATTTTATGAGATAAAAATATATCCTTTTCTGTTGTTTTTTCTTTTTTTCTTTTTTCTTTTATACTTCTTTTATAATTTAATTAAAATAAAAAATCTGAAGGTTTTTTTTTTAATTTTCCTTCAAGACAAATCAAAAGTAGAAAAAAAGCAGGAGTAGAAAAAAAAGCAAGAGTGGTGAAATGGGGAACCATGGGGCCAATGGAAAAAACAAATTGTCAATGAAATGATGTATTGTAAAATTAAGTTAAAAAGCAAACATGTGGAGTCGTGGGACGCCCGGCAGGAACGAAGTTCCTCACGCCTTTTCTTCAACTCAGAATATAATTGAAAATGAATATTATTTAACCTTCAGCCTACGGTAGATAGAACGAAATAAAGAGAAGGAGAAGATGGGCGTGGCCTCGCCAAGGCTTCGGCTAATCTCGTTTTCATTCGCCGTCGCTCGGGCGCTGGGAACGCATTTTGTTAGGAACGCGTTTTTGTTACGTTACATTTTCTCCCAATTCTTCCTGAGTAAGCCGCGTAAAAGAACTTCGTTCCAATAAATATTATTATTATTCAATATCATCATCTTTATAATAATTTGAGTATTGTACTTTAGGAGTTAACTGGTTGATACAACAATGAAACCAGACTTTATGCTTTCTCACATCTCACTTTACTAGTTCAGTCACCATTATTTGGAAATTAAAATTAAATATACAAATTAAACACTAGGTTATGTGTTCCAAAGGTTTTATTAATTGAAAATTAAAACTTAATACGTATTTCTACAATTCCTTGTCATCATCAGAAGTGATTACATTCTAATACATGAAAGTAGATAGAAAGATCATACATTATATATAAACTAGTACTAGTACTGTAATATTACAGTTGGTACTACTGACTCTAGTTTATATATATTTTGTATGATGTCTCTACTTTCATGTATTATGTAATCACTTCTGATGATGACAAGGAATTGTAGAAATACGTATTAAGTGTCAATTTTCAATTAATAAAACCTTTGAAACAAATAACCTAGTGTATAATTTGTATATTTAATTTTAATTTACAAAATGTTTCAACGAGAACCAACGATCGAAAGTTTAAATCTTAGAGATTTTTGATTGGGGAACTGTAGATGTAATCTTAATGCCGACGAAGTCAAAAATAAACAGAACATGTGCAGCAAAAAAAAATTTGACTGGATGTGTCTTGTTGATTTCTGACTCCATCACAATTAGAGAATTTTGAAAGAAATTTAGCAAAAATATTTTTTTTCTGGGTTTAAATGTGTTGAATTAGTGTAGAGATATTCATTAAATTCAGGACAGAGTGTATGTGAAAATATCACAATATTATTCTCCTGACTTGAAGCCTTTTAACAGAAATAAATTATAATGTTTGAATAAAAATCATTGAGGATGGTCACTGAATAATGATCGAAATTTTATTTGTAATAAAGTGAGTGAGGTGATGAGATAGAGAATTTCTTCTCTCTTCCTGTTAATTTGAGTTATTTGGCTATAATTATTATAATTACTCGAGGATTTGTGGCTGTGTAAATGAGCCTATTAAACAGCGTAGAAGTGATTCATGATCTTTATATTTATAACAAGTTATCGTTAATTGAACAAAACATTATTACTTATTACTCTCATTTACATTTTTTTTATCTTCTTAAAAAATTGATTATAAGATTATTTCTTTTAATATCAAAATCATCGTTTTTTTTTTTCGTTCACTTTCAACCCCAAATGAAATTGGATGGCGGTCGAAGTATAAAGAGATAGATTTATAAATCATTTTAGAGATTAAATGATGGTATTATTTGCAAAAAAAAAAAAAAAAATTCGTCCCCTGTTCTCTTTTCCTCCCGCTTATTACCTACTCTATTTTACTAAGCTTGATGTTCTCCGGCAGACTATCTATCTCCGGGTTTCCTTCGACCTCCCCAACCCCAAGATCCCGGGGTCCCGGGCTTCCATCACACCTTCTTCTCTTTCAAAAATTTATTTCCCGCGGCTATGGGCGCAAAGGCAACGGATGGAATCCCATTTGTGAAGGATGTGCAAAGGGCCCCAGAGAAGAGCTGAAGAAGAAAAAAAGGCCCGGAGGCTGCGTCATACCGCCTCTGCAACCTGGGGGTGTCTTCATCCTCATCCGCCCTTCCGCTCCATCCACTCTTCAATCAGCGGCCGAATCAATATCTGCAGGCAACCAAACCCATACCACCCCAGAACCTATCCCATCCACCCAAAACCCAACCCCATCATGCACGAGATGAGCTTCTTCTTGCCAACTTTGCGTCCAAACTTCTTTTCTCAAAGCTCTCTCTCTCTCTCTCTCGTTCGTCGACTTGTCTTCTTGCAAGTTGGAGACTATTCTCTCTCTCTTTCCCTCTCTTCTTCCTTTTGCCAAAGACGATGCGATAATTAATTAAACACCCCCCACCCTCCCTCTCCGTCACTCTATCATAATGACTTGGGATCGAATCCTATTCATAAGGTGAAGCTCTCTCACTCTCTGTACACAAGCAACAATTTTGCTAAACGGGCAAGAAGCAGTGCCAATGCACAGTTTACTACGATTCAACGAGATAAATAAAGGTAACATTTAAGACAAAGGTATAATTAAGCTTTGAAGATAAACTTGTCCGAGGGAAACACTTTAACATTCTATAAAAGATTCTGGCAACGTTTAAGTTGTACTGAGTATTTACATGTTAAAAATAAAATTAAATAAAAAGAAGAGTTCAATCACCTATAAATACCGGTAGAAGAGAAAAAAAATTATCCCCTTGGCCAGGATTCATAGGACCGCAAGTTGATTTTTTAAATCAAGTAAAATTTTAATAATAATAAATATTTTAATTATAAAATGAAAAATTAATAATTTGAGAACCCTAGTGAGGAGTGAGTGATTAAATTCAAATAGGATTTAATTTTTAAAATTTTCATTTTTTTTTAGAGGACATTTTTGGTTGTAGTCGGTAGGATAATAGCTATCTATTTGTGCCATCATTCCTTAAGCATCTCTTTGATTCCTAGTAACGTTAATAATATCAATACTAACCAGATAATATAGATGTTGTTTGTGTGTGGGGTTGTGTGCATCATTTAGGAGTCAAGCGGAAATGTGAAATGATAGAAATGTTTTTGGTTTAACTGAATTTAATTAACATATAAAAATATAAAATGAATATAAAATGTATAATAAAAATGTTTGTATAAAATGTACTAATTACTGGCCAAGATGTATAATGAACTGATATGAAACTATTGCACGTGGAAATGAATGTTTTGTGTGAAATGGCTACATGTTGATTGGACTGGAGTTGGAAGGCAAGTGAATGAGACATGTGCTCGGGCGTTGGAATTGCGGGCAGGAGAGGGGGGTTTGCTAGGCAGAGAGGTAGGTGGAGAGATGGGAGACTTCTTTGTGTGGATGGGAACATGGAGAATTTGCTGAGGTGTGTGGTTGGCGGAGAGCGGCCTTTTCAAATTGCGATGAGTTCGCAACATCCCGCCGCCCATGAAGCCCTTGGAGGCTTTATCCTTCTTCATTTGGAAGTGAAGACCTTGGAGATTGGTCGCGTAATTCTTGCTTCTGTTGGCTTTGATGCGTTTTCAAAGCCATGGAGATGAGTGCCATTGTTGCTGAATTGATACTGGTAGCTCTTCGTCCCAGTATACTTCTAGAGGTCCTAATGATTGCATTAGAACCTTGCCTTTGATGGTGACTGGTGAGACCCAACCTAATGGATCAAAAATCTTTGACATCTGTGACAAATAAATGTTTTATTATAGGACAATTGGAATTTATTGAATGAATGAATTTGGAATGCTTATCGAAAAGGAGTCATTTTGAGGAACAATGTTTTGAGGCTTTTACTTGGGATGAGACAAACAAGGATTTGTGTGTGATTAATGATTCATGGGATGGATGTGAATTTAGAGGTTCGGAAAGTTCTGGAGGATTTGAGCGCCGCTTGCGAGGCTCAAAACCCACTCTCTTCAGACGTTTCTTCACTTCTTCTTTGAATGAGATTGTTGTCTTCAGATCATTGGATCTCTTGCTAGTCTTGGATGCGCATTTGGTGGTGGTATCTTGTTCTTTGAGAACTGCATGATGAGGTAAATAAAATACTTGTGACTTATTTACTTCTAGAGGAACCTGTTCCCTGTGTTTTGAGTCAATGAATTCTTTCATGAAATTGTTATATTGCTTCTTCTTGATTGGATGTGTACTTGTAAGTGATTTTCCTGACTGTATTGATCTTCCTGCAATTTCATATGATCTTCCCAAACTGTTGTTTTCCTTGAAAGGGAAGCGATCACTGTACCTGCCTTTAGGATCTTGTTGTGGAGTTTGAAGAAAATGTTCTTCGCATTTGGTTTCCTTTAGAGTTAGCAACTTGGTGTCAACTTGAATGTCTTTCAATTGACCTTTGCCTTGACAACTATGTTTTTCTTGGCTACAATGTAAGCCTAACGATGACATTTGATTCATGCTATAAGCTTTTCCTGATAAAATCCAACCTAGACTGGAGTTTAATGCAATTGGTGAGCCATTGATGCTCTCAATTCGATCTCTTAGCATGATCGAACTGGGAAACAATTCTGCTCCAATTAATAGATCTATCTTGTTAGGTTGGAAATAAAATGGATCTGCAAGTGGGATGTTGTGTAAATGAGTCCAAGGCTCTGGGTTCATTTCAGTGGATGGAAGATTGCCAGTAATTCTTGAAGTGATCAGGACGTTGATTCGAAAATGTGTCTTGTTTGTGCTACTATAAATGTTGATTGTTGCTTGTCCATTGATTTTTATTGCTTGATTGTCCTGTACGCCTCTAATGGTGCCGATGAATGGTTTTCTTGGAATGTTGAGTTTCTGAAAGCAATTTTCTGTAATTAAATTAACTTGAGAGCCTGAATCCAAAAGTGCGCGGGCCACAATACATTTATCATCTGTGTTGATGTTTACACAAGCTGTAGCTAGTACAATTTGTGTGTTTTCTTGTTCCTGAGTCGATATATGTCCTGTAAATGATTGTGCCTGAACTGAATTTACTGCCTGAATGGATGAATTTTCTTTTTCTTGCTGTTGTGAATTGTTACTAGTGGATGCCCTGATGGGCTCTTTATGAAGAAGAGTGCTATGTGCTTCGCCACATTTCTTGCATTTGTATTTGTTGTGACATGCATATGCGGAATGACCATATTTTAAACAATTGTAGCATAACCGTTGTTGTTTTACCATGTTGAATCTTGAAGTAACATCAGCAGCCTTGAATTTTTCACATTGAAAAATAGGATGCTGTTGTCCTTGGCAGAGGGTGCATCTTGAGACTTCGCTTGTTCTAATGTGGGCATGACTTGTTTTTTGCTCTGAGCCTGACAAAACTTGCATTTTGGGCTTGCTTACTTGTTGGCTTTGATTTACTATTGTAATAGCTGATGCCTTTTCGTCTAAAAAGTTCATTAACTGCTCAAAGGTGGGCATTTCAATATGGTGGTTAGCAATGTGCAATTCCCATTGACTTCTAGTGTCTCTATCCAATTTTTCTAAAAACATGTAATTTAAAATAACATCCCAATGCTTAATTTCTTCTTGAATTACTTTGATGGCCGAAATAGATTCCTGAAATTTGTCAACAAGTTGTCTGAGATTGTGCGAATTTGTTATAGCTGGTAATTTGAACATGGTTTCTAAATGGGAGTTAATAATTAATCGTTTATTGTTGTATCTTTTTATTAATAAATTTAGTGCTTCTGGGTAATTTGCATCGGAAATTTGAATGTTAATAATAAGAGACAATGCTTCTCCTTTCAAATGTGTTTTTAAATATTTAAATTTTTCTGCATTGCTAAGCGAATCATTGTTATGAATTAATGAATTGTATAAATCGTAGAAAGATGTCCAATTTTTATAATTTCCTTCAAAATGTGGTAATTGTATGGGAGGCAATTTTATCTTCTTAATTTGACCGTTTGTTGCTGATTGAGAATTTTCTGATTGTTTAGATGAACTAATAATTGATAATAAATTTTGATATTTGCACAAAGTTGATGTAATATTATCTTCGAGAATGGCCAACTCATTCTCATATTTGTTGAATGTATCATCGTCTTCTGCTGTTAACAGAATGTTTTGTTGAACATGTGCGAATTCGGTTTCTAAATCATTTATTTTTTTTATTTGTGCATTAATGAATGTATTGGTGAATGCAGAATCCTGTTGAGGAATTGCATTCAACAACCTTGTGTGCTTTGCCTTAATGATTTTAACGATTTTCAAATATCCATCCATGATAATTGAACAATGTGTTTGAAATAATAAAAATAAATAAATGCTTTACTTAGCTTGAAATGTGTGCTTGTGTGCTTGCCTGGGTTAATTGAACCTCTTCTTTTCTTCTGCAGTATGAAACTTGATGACCATATGTTATGTGAAAATGGCTGACCACGTGCTTGACTTGAATCCGATGATTTTCCACTTGAAAATGATGATTTTGCTCCAAAAAATGCTTGAACATGTGCGTTGTGCAAATGTTTAACCACTTGAATGTCTTGAAAATGTTTTTACACTTGAACTTGCTTGAACATCTTGACCATATGTTTTCTTCTCTTGTTCATTTTTACTGAATCAACCATGTGCTTGGCTCCAAAATGATGTTTTCACACTTAAAATGTTATATGATTATAACATTCGGCTCGACGGACCATGTGTTTGTGTGTGGGGGTGTGTGACATTTAGGAATAAGAGAAAAGGGGGAAATAAAAAAATTTTTTTTTAATAATTAATAAAAAAATAAAAAATGTATATAAAATGTATAATAAAAATGTTTGTATAAAATGTACTAATTACTGGGCCAAGATGTATAATGAACTGATATGAAACTATTGCACGTGGAAATGAATGTTTTGTGTGAAATGGCTACATGTTGATTGGACTGGAGTTGGAAGGCAAGTGAATGAGACATGTGCTCGGGCGTTGGAATTGCGGGCAGGAGAGGGGGGTTTGCTAGGCAGAGAGGTAGGTGGAGAGATGGGAGACTTCTTTGTGTGGATGGGAACATGGAGAATTTGCTGAGGTGTGTGGTTGGCGGAGAGCGGCCTTTTCAAATTGCGATGAGTTCGCAACATAGATGATCATTCTATTATTTATAATATAGGCCTATATATTGATACATGGGTGGGGAATAACAGATTTTCTAATAAAAAATTAGAAATTTAGTTTCGTTAAATTTTTGTAAAATTTATTTAGTCTTTTTTGGGATCTCGTCCCCTTTTGCTTTTTATTGTATTGGTAGTCATTTCATTTGAAATAAATTTTTGACGCTTGGAACGAGAAACGAACCCCTAACATAAGAAGCTAATGCTCTGGGTCAAGGGCTGTTTAAATTTTATATACCCGCCTAATGATGAAACTAATTTTTCAGAACTCTTGTTCTGAAATTCCTATGACTTTGCATTAAAAATCGAGCTAGAGCTAGAGTAAAGAAAATTTTATAATTGTTAAACAAATTTAAAAATATTGCTACATAATAATTTATTCTATTAATACCTTACTTTTTTTTTTACCTTACTACAGACTGATACAATGTCCTTGATTCTACCAAACTGATGAAAATGATACTAGATTGATAAAATTATCTATATATATAATTCACTGATTTCCGTCTGTCTGTCTGTCACGCTCAATTTGGACAACTTCCCGTTGGAATTTCGAAACGAAATTTTTTATGCTTCTAGAGATTACAGGAAAATTATTTTCATCTCGAAATTCCTATAACTTTTTGAATTATTAATTCATAATGTTACGATTTCTCCCATAGGAAATGTATAGAGAAATATGTATTTATGTAATCATTGCATTTGTGTCTTCTATGAATGTAAACAAATCCTCAAGCAGGCACTGGATTGGAATATAGTAATGATAATTTTTTACTTTCTCTTACCTATGTATATATGTAATATATATATAGAGAGAAAGTATTGGATTCATGTCAAAAATTCGATGTCGAGATTTTGATGGATATATACGTTTTGAGGTCCCCTGAATCCAAAAAAGTGATTTTCGCGACATGGTCTGTCTGTGTGTGTGTGTGTGTGTGTCTCTGTGTGTGTGTGTGTGTGTGTTCAATTTTAAGCATGAAGGAATTGAGCTATGAGGCTGAAATTTTATATTTAAGTTAAACACCCCGCGGGACCGGAAAAATAAGCTTTTAATCAAAATCGGCCAAAGAGTACTAGTACTTTACTGATGTACTTTTTCAGTTTTTTTCGATTTTCTCAAAATTCGCTCTAACGATTTTGATTAAAATTCAAAAATCAATTATTTTTTAGATGCTCTTTCAAATGTATATTCTCGTTTTGCTCTCAAAATTGTTTGAAGCACACTTTACTCTTGTGCTTCATAGAGAAGATAGGAGAAATGGTTGCCATGGTAACAAAATATAAATATTTTCCCATGTTTATAAATTTGACATCTTTAATTCTAATATATTGGCGGAAACTAAATATATGTCAACACAAAAAATCTGGTGTGACAAGCACAGAACACAACTTTCGATTACCGAAGGTAAGAGAAAGTTGTGTGCTGTGCGACAGTCACACCAGATTTTTTTTTCATAATTCCGAGCCAGCTTTCGGGGGGTCCAGGGGGTGAAGCTTTCTAAACTTATTCGCTTCCTCACTTTTATAAAATAAAGATTTCATTTAAATTTCTTTATTAATGTGTTAGAAAAAAGAGGAGGAAAAATCATTCAGAGAGTGTTCATATATAAAAAAAAAAAGGGTCACTCATCGGATGTTCGGACTCACGATGCTTTTGACCTAAGGACGCTTTGCATTCACATGACAGGCGCCATCTCATTTGCCTACTTCCTGTTTATTCAATCTCTCTTTTTGGCTCTCTTCCTTTTTTATCAGACTATCCTGGCCCTCCCACTTCGTTATATATAATACAATATATTGTATATCTACACGTAGCTTGCTTGCGTCCTTCTTTTGCCTGGAGGCTTTTCCCTTCAGCCCTCCATTTTGCTAGCTCGAATCCAACAATATCCACTTACATTGTCTGGTCTGATCGAATTTTTCCTTATACCTGCATATATAAGTAATACTCAACTAGATGTTTGGTTAAAAGGGACGAAACGAAACAGAAAAGCTCAGATGTCATTGCAACTAAAAGATCTTGTAAATATAGAAAAATCGATACTACCAAAATAAGATATTTCCTTATCAAAGGAGATATTTTTTCTATTGAATACAAAAAAAAATGCAGGATATTTAAATTAGGCTTAAACTAGAAACTATCTAAATAGGATGAGAAACTATCTAAATAGGATGAATTGCTAATGATAATGAGAGGGAGTTGCTGTGACCTCCCACCCTGTGGAAGGGACGTAAAGAAGGTTCCCTCTCAGTGATGCATTCTTCGAAAGGAGTAGGCTACACGCCGGTGCTGAGGGAGTCCCTCCTCAAACTAGGACATCCTCTCTAGCATAGAAGAGGTTGGATATAAGGAGCCGGTTGGAACCAGAAATAAGGATTAGTTCACTAGCTAGAAACGACACAGGAGGAGTTAGAGATAGGAAATAATGTAACTTTACGGGGTAGATGGCTACGGCCAGAGGCCGGCTGGGTTTGAGATGTGTGTTTTCGCGCATGAAAGCACCTCGGGCAAATAAACGGGAATCCTGATAGGAATTTCAAATAATATTAATAATATGTATAAGTTTCAGATCAAATAAAAGATCTCAAGTTTTTAGCAAATATTTAATGACAGATAATGTTACAGGATATTTTAGAAGCATTTTAACAGCTATTCTTTCATCAGTGGTCTGGAATATAAATTCATTTTTAGGGTGAGTTTACAAAAAATAAATTATTTTTTTATATAACATTGTTTCTGTTTTGTAAATTCACCCTTTAAATAATATTGTATTCTCTAAATGTTTCAGAAATAGCCAGTAACACTCAGCTGTTTAATAAATATTTACCAAAATCTAAGGGCTTTTTATTTGAACTTTTAGGCATCTTAGGCCATATAAACTTTATTAAATTATTTATCCAGACATTTATACCATTGGAAATCCAAATGATTTAAATATTCACTGTCTGGGATCCGAACCCGCGCCCCGTGATTTTAAAACTATCAATATTGTCATTTGTCAACACTTATTTGACCTTAAATAAGGTAGAAGCCCCCGAGTTTGGCGTAGTAGGTAGAATGCCTACCTCCTATACCAAACGTCGCGGGTTCGGACCCAGGCAGTCCGATGATTTTATTTAAGCCATTTGGATACCAGATGGCTTAAATAGAAATGCCTGAACCCCCAATATATATAATATATATATTACTTCAACGGTTATCGTCTAAAAGTCTTAAATGGCCTGAGTTGCCGAAAAGACTGTGTGAATGTGTGTGCGAGTGTGAATGAGAAAAAAGTGTGAATGTTTTTTTTTTTTTTTTTTTTTTTTTTATAAAAATAAGGTAGAATATAATAAATATTAATATAAAATATTTGGAAAATCAATTATTGATTTGTGTTATAATTGTACTAAATTTAGGGTCAAGCCTTTTTGAGATTTTTAGAAATCCAAACCTAATCTAAAAAAGTTTCTCCCACCAGAAATCTCAGAAGGGATGATTATACTGTTACTTAGCAGTTACATGCTGCAGAGAAGGCTAACTTTTACTAAATTCTGTAAATTTCTTTACTACATCTCTCTCTCTTCTCTAGTTTCAAAAATAACTCTCTTATTTGAAAATAGCTTTTGACTTTAATCGTAATTGATTTAAAATTATAGACCATTAAAACAAAAATGCAAACTTTTATATTTTTAAGGATCTTAGGGTATAGAGTTAAAGGCATTGAGTAGGAGAAGAGGAAAGTTTTGCCCTACTTTAATGTCACCTTTGTGATGGTTTGACAGCTTGTCATTGTACGATGCCTGACCTTGGCAAAGAGACAGCCAGGTCTTTCCCCTCGTCAATGGAGGGAATATCTCAGTTCTTTACATAGTAACTCAACTATAGTTTCAAGATTTTTTTTTCTCTTATTTAATATCTAGGCTATATAAGATGTTTGTGAGAAAATTGGAAAAACTAAAAAAATTCATAAGTAAATTGCTAGCACCTGAGGTTTTCCAAAGACGAGATCGAATTGAATTTGTTTTTAATCCCGGAAATATTTAAAATTTTAAAGAAATCTTTAAAGATAATTTCGAGAAAATTGGAAAAAACTAAAAAAAGTACTACTGCAAAGTTCTATTATAGTACTCGAAGCTTCCCAAAGACGAAATGTAGTTTGTTTTGTATTTGAAAGAAATCATTAAAGACAATTTTGATAAAATTGGAAAAAACTGAAAAAGTACATCAGTAAAGTACTAGTACTCGAGGTTTTACAAAGAGGACATCACTGGTACTTTGTTTTGTACACCGCAAATAGGAAATATTTAAAATTGGAAAAAAATCGCTAAAGCGGATTTCGAGAAAATTGGAGAAAAAAACTAAAAAAGTACGTCAGTAAAGTACTAGTACCCGAATTTTTCCAAAGATGAGACCTAGTGCAATTTCATATTCGAACCGAAAATAGTATATATTTAAAATTTGAAAAGAATCGTCAGAGCCGTTTTCGATAACTGATGTGTTTACAAACAAATGTACAATGAGGGACAATATTAAGTCCCACCCATGCGTTTTCTACTTGTGATTATTTCATTGTTTCTAAAAAATATTATACATTATATATTTTAATGGAAACTTTCATGGTTCAAACCGAGAAAATTTCCATACAAATATTTTAATAATTAATAGATCTATTTTATGTAGGCCAAATAATATCCTCTTTTTTTTTTTATTCTGCCCTTCTAGCCAACTTCCATTGGGCTAAAAATTGAATAATATCTTTCAAATAGACTCAAGTCTTATATTCCAATGCACAATATAGAGCCTTCTGTACAAATGAGTGAACTGGCCGCTTACATATGCATATTTTTACTTATTTATTCATTTTATATTATAGATATATAAAAAAAAAATCAATATTTAATAAATATTTATTTTAAAATAACAATTATAAATTTCTCTCTGGAATAATTTTACAAATATGTGGAGAGATGTTATATATATAAAAAAAAAAAATTAAAAATTAAAGCGCATTCCTATTCAAATCAAATGATATTATGAATTATTATCATATTTATTTATATAGAAGATGAATTCTATTATTTTACGATAAAATTTAAAAATTTATTCCACTTCAACTGAAAACATTATTATTATTAAGGTTTGGTAAATTTTTGGAGTTGATCTAATCAAACAGCCCACTAATGAGATCTTAATCAGGCAATTAATTCAAATGAACGTCGCCTCGAGGTTTCGCTTCTGCTAATGGAAGTCGATACTTGGAGGGGTTTTGAAGGGCGTAAGGGCGAGAGTTGAGAGGGAAAGGGCGGAAGGGTCCAAAGAAGAAGAAGAAGAAAAGCCACCCTCTCCGCAGCATCCATCAAATTATTTTTTCCTTTTCTTAAACCCTCCCCCTCCCCCCACCAGCCAAAATGAAACGCGTGTGTTTGTTTTTAATACGTCTTTAAAATTAACATTATGTAAACACTATCATAATTCATCAAATTTACTTTTCATATTAAAAGTTGGATAGATATTATTATTGTTTAATTCGGATTCTTTTATTTATTTTAACAAGGAATACTGTAATATTGTTATATTACAAACAAACCCAACTGTTACAAAGAAATTCCCCCTTAGAAGATTCACATTGAAATTTTATATATACACATCTTTTTTTTTTTATATAAATTTTTACTTTTTTACTTTCTGTCACCTGTATGTGATATAAATATATAGAAAGAGAGAGAGAAAGTATTGGATTCTTGTCGAGATTTTGATGGATATACACGTTTCGAGGCCCCTGTTTTCGCAACATGGTGTGTCTGTGTCTGTTTGTTCAATTTTAAGCATGAAGGAATTAAGCTACGAGGCTGGAATTTTATATTTAAGTTAGACACCCCCCTGAAGCGTGAAAATAAGTTTATAAACAAAATCGGCCAAAAAGTACTAGTACTTTATTGATGTGCTTTTTCAGTTTTTTTTTTCGATTTTCTCAAAATTTGTTCTAACAATTTTGATTAAAATTCAAAAATCATTTATTTTTTAGATGCTCTTTCAAATGTATATTCTCATTTTGCTTTGAAAATTGTTTGAAGCACACTTTACTCTTGTACTTCTTAAGAAAGATAGGAGAAATGGTTGCGATTGTTAACAAAATATAATATAATTTTCTCTGGCGGGACAAGCACAGAACACAACTTTCTCTTACCAATGGTAAGACCAGTCACACCAGATTTTTTTCTTTTAAACTCTTTTATTCAACAAAGACCTCTGTATTTATATTGATTTTCCCATTATAAATTTTCAGAAGCCACAAAAATCACTTCTTTTGTGTTGAAATCATTTTTATTTTTTTTCATTCATCCCCCACCATATTCCCCTTTTTTTCCCACATAATAATTTTCCTAATACCTTAAATCCTTTCCTTTGAATAAAACTTTTTTTTAAACCTTTGTTTATGTTATTTTTTTAAATAAATAAATTTAATTGGTTAACATTGGTCAAAAAAAATCGTATGCATACTTTAATGTTTCAATTATAAATTATTTTATTTGTTCATTTTTTTTTCTGTTTTTGAGCTTTAGAGAATTCCATTTGAAATAAAGAGAAATTCACAAAAAAAAAAAAAAAAGTAAAAGGCAGGAAGTGTGTGGCTGAGTATGTATTATGACCGGGTTAGGAATTAAGGGTGTGGGTTGGACTGGTTAAAAGCAAAGCACGGACTAACTTTTTTTTCCCTTCATAGCTATGTTGTATATATATTTTGTATGTGTGTGTGTGTGATTACAGAAAAGTCCAATTTTGTACGCTTTTCCTCTTACACCGTCGTCTACAACTGTATCTCCTGAAAAGAGTCGAAGACTTGGATGGGGTTGGGGTTATCTGCACACTGATAAAACTTTTGCCCGCTAAAGTCTTATTCGGGACCCACGGGGGGTGGAGAATAGCGGAAAAAGAAGCATGGGCGCGACACACAAATACCAAACAAGTCTTAAGAAAAAAAGGGAAAAAAAAGTTAGTCGTGTTTGTTTTTCTTGCGTCCAGCCCCAGCCAAAGAAACAAAGAGCGTGCGACAAAAGACGCACACGAATTATTATCAAGTTTGTTTCATTTGCCCCGCTTGTTTACTTATTTCTCGTCGTGGTGGCTTCATTTGAATAAATCGCTTTTGTTTCCTCTCTCAGCTATATAAAATAACTGAAACATTTCGTTTTTGAAATTATCACAGTTCTGTCTTTGTAAAAGATAAATTGAATTCAATTTTGCCTCCCCCCTCCCCCTCCTCCCCCACTCTCTAACTATCTTTTCATATAACTCAATTGGAGCCGATTGCCTAATTTAGTCTTTTTTTTTTTTTGTTCTCCTCTAATCTTCTCATCCCCTAGCTCTTTTATTTATTTAATTCGTTTCGTCGAAATTTAAAAAAAAAAAAAAATACATTTACTTTCGGATTAGATTTAATTTTTATACACATAATGAATGGATAGAATTCTGTCAAAAGTCTTTTAATTGAAATTTTAATTTCATTATAAAATGTTTGTGCTATTAGGGTTCTATAATAATGATAATCAAATTCTAAAATCATGTAATGTTATTTTTAACTCAATTTGGATGATCATTGAAGGGATTGTTGTCATTTGATACACCCTCAAAGGTCAATATAGTAAAAAACAAAAATTAAAAAAAAACAACCCCTTCCCCCCATTTTCGATAAATTTACAAACAGAAGGGGTGGGCTCTGATGAACAATCGCCTAAATGGACTATCGTATTGTGGCCATATTAATTAATCGTGAGTTGTAGACAATTTATGTAGATAGCATGGATGCTGAGGGTTCGCAGAAGTCAACCTCGCTTTGCAAATATTTGATTTATGGCCAGTCATCTGCCTGCTGGTCTCTCTACTCCACAAGGTCTATGCTATTCTATAGGTTCGAGCTCACAAATAAAACAATAACCCTTTAGAAATATCTATTTTATATGGAAAACAATTTTTATTCTCTTGCCGGAATTCAATGGAGTAGCAAACACTTGAAATGCAATTTAATATTTTAAAGATTAATTAATATTCTCAGTGAATAAAAATATATATATTTAATTTTATACGGTTTTGTAAAAAAAAAAAACTTCATTTGGGTTCATAAATTCATTTGCATGTATCAGGGGGCTCGCTGGTGTAGTGAGCTAGGGTGTCAGCTTCTACAAAGAAGATCCCTGTTCAAACCCCGGGCATGCGGGATTTTTCATTAAATAAAAATATTTATTTAATGTAAACAAATCCTCAAGCAAGCCCTGGATTGGAATATAGGATCTCACCACAATAGCCCCCAGGCAACTCTACGAGGAGAGGGAGTTGCTGTGACATCCCGTCCTGTGGAAGGGACGTAAAAGATTCCCTCTCAGTGATGCATTCTTCGAAAGGAGTAGGCTACACGCCGGTGCTGAGGGAGTCCCTCCTCAAAACTAGGACATCCTCCATAGCATAGAAGAGGTTGGATATAAGGAGCCGGTTGGAACCAGAAATAAGGATTAGTTCACTAGCTAGAGACGAAAGCAGGAGGAGGAGCTAGAGATAGGAAATGATGTAACTTCACGGGGTGCCGGTAGATGGCTACGGCCAGAGGCCGGTTGGGTTTGAGGTGTGTGTCTTCGTACACGAAAGCACCTCGGGTAAATAAACGGGGATCCCGATAGGAATTTCAAATAATAATAATAATAATTTGCATGTATCAGGTTCAGTGAGAGACAATATTAAGTCCCACCCAAGCATTTTCTACATGTGATTATTTCATTGTTTTAAAAAAAAAATATTATATTTTTTGAATGGAAATTTTCATGGTTCAAACCTAGAAAATTTCCAATAAAGATTTTCATTTTCTTTTATAAAAACAATCAAATAATCACAAGTAGAAAAACGGTGGGACTTGATATTGGCCCTCACTGTACAGTGAGGGGCAATACTCACACAATACTCAATACCAATAAACAATAAACAATACTCAGCACTCTCATGTGATTATTCCATTGTTTTTATAAAAGATGAAATTCTTTATTGGAATTCTCCTCTAGGTTTGAACCACAAAAGTTTCCATTAAAAATTTTTCATATTATTTAAAAAAAAATAAAATGAAATAATCACATAAATAAATACGTACGTACAAATAGAACGAATTATTTTTTTTTATTCAGAGATTGGAGGGCGCTTCAGCTACCAGGGCCATTTGCGCAGAACGAATTAATTTCATTGAGAAGGATGTAGATAAATAAAAATATGGTGATGATATTCAGGCCAATTTATTTGTATTAACTCCTCCCGAAATGAGTCTACGTTTTGAAGTTCAAAAAAACTTCTTCAGAACCATGCGATGAGTCGTTTGAACTCCGAAACGTAGATTCATAGCGGGAGGAGTTAATCCAAATAAATTGGCTTGAATATCATCTTCAGATTTTTATTTATCTACATCCTTTTCAATAATTTCCACCAGGCTGCTCTTTATTTTCATAGAATTAATTCAGTTAATGATAATTGTATTCATATTTTAGTATAGAAAGATAGGGCCCCTTAAAATTTTCCCTTGGATCCCCACTGTAGGAATGAAACATAGGTTTGATCGCCTAAAGCTGGTTGAGCAACTAGTTAATTTAAAAAATGTTAAAAGAAATTAATATGTTTTTAGCCTATGTTAACTTTTTTTTATTAATTAAAGACATCTGAAGTTATTTTATTTTATTATTAAATAATATTTATTTATTTAATAGTGGGTAAATAAATTAATTATAATCCCACCTCCTATTATTTTAAATCAGTTTAATATGACTTGGGTTATTTTATTGAAAATATAATACGTAGTTCTATATATAAATATTTTATAATTAATATTAATTTTTTTTTTTATTATTCACTCTCTCTTTTCTCTATCTTGGTTCCCCTGTGTGCACTCTCCCATCTTTGTTAGTTTACCTCTCTGACCGTCTGCCCATCTGTCAGTGCGATTCATTAACATTTAAATAATGAATCTTAAATCATTCTGAATTTAAATCATTCGAATATAGTTTTAATTATTTATATTTATTCAAATACCTACTTCAAAACGAATATAATATTTATTAAATTGGATGTGGCGTTAATGAAAAATCGGATCAAGAAATTTTGACAGCTCCTAATCAAGTTTTCATGTGTTTTTTATTATTTGCATCAATCCAAAGAATATTATTATCAATTTCGAATGTTCTTTGAAACAAATAATATAATTAATATCGTTTGGAATTTATCAAGCTGTCCACGATGATGATGTATTATTTTATTTCCATCGAGAAAAAATAGTTTTCGTGTGTTTCTTGGAATTAATTAGTGACTATATTTATTTTATACAATAAAAGTGTCAGTGTAATAGTTATAGTGTTAAGTGTGACTATTTGTGAGCCTGATTTCCATCTCGACAGCATCATCGGAGCCTGATTTCCATCACGACAACATCATCGGGTCTACTCATGTTAGCTCCAGTAAATCATTAAAGGTATTTATAATTAAAGAAATATTTTGATAAGTAATAAAATAATTTTTTTAAAGGATTAGTCATCGGTTATTTAAATAGAACATCATAAAATAAAATCATTTTTTTTTATTATCAAAAAAATAGTTTCAGGGGTGTTGATTAATATTCAATCACTCACTATATTTTTATTTAAATGTATACACCTTATACATATATATATATATATATATATATATATATTGCTGATATGTGTGCTGTGGAAATTTTATTATTTTATAGCTCTTAGATTTTATTTTGGTGATTTTTTTTAAGGCAGAAAAATCATTTATATTCTTTTCTATTGTGATTAAAAAAAAAAAATTATTATTGAATATAATTCCAAGAATGGTTAAAAAAAATTCGCTGAACTCTATTCTCTTCAATGGAACCAGCATCTCCGAAAATAATTAGGATAGTAGCAAAATTTTTAATGTCAATATATAATCATTTGTTTAGGTTGGTTTTTATTATATTGTAATTATTCTTCAGTGATCTTAAACCGCAGTATGTCAGGTGGATCCAAATGATTTTTTTTTTTCTTTTGAATGATTTGAAAGTTTATTTATTTCTTATCAAAAAATAGAATCTATATAATTTTGATTGAAGTAAATAAATTTGAGTTGTTTTTTTTTTTAACACACTTTTCCATTCACACTCACACACCAAACACACAGTCTTCTCGGCAACTCAGGCCATTTACGATAGCCGTTATTTAGTAATATATTTATTCGGGGTTTTATTTAGA
>JAKCPI010012682.1:0-13689 GCA_023213315.1 Euborellia annulipes
GCATCTACCAAATTTGCCCGCCGAAGGCGGGCAATTGCTCGCCGAAGGCGAGCAAAGCTCGCCGGTAGGCGAGCTTGGGGGTCCAGGGGCGAAGCCCCCCCTGGCTAGCGCAGGTTCGCCGAAGGCGAACCTTGCGGCTAGTCAATGATAAAACACCCAATTGCAATTGCCAAAGTAATGCAAAAAGGGGAAAAAAATGATACAAATAAAAATGAATCTTATTATCTTAAAAAATAATAATTTTGTATTCTAGATCACTTAATGAAAGAGAAAGGTTATTAATATATGGATTCTGTTATGCATTAGTGTGTCAAGCGCCAAACAATTAAAAATTGAGTTAAGAACGGAATATTGTTTGAAATGCTATAATTAATAGTATTTTTTTATGAAATATATCCTAAAAAAATTTATATTTAATGTTACTTGCACAATTGACAAAAAAAATTATATATAATCTAATGAAAACAAAAAACTTTAATGTTAATTTTCTCAAAACTCGGTAGGTGGCGCTTGACACACTATTGCGTAACAGGGTCCATATATCCTATCAATATTTTTAATAGGAGAATGAAATTCACAAGGTTTTCTGTTTCAATAATATATTAATTTGATATTAACACTTTATACGTATTTCGACACCATATGTGTCATCTTCAGAAGCGAATTACATACATCGCTTCTGAAGAAGACACATATGGTGTCGAAATACGTATAAAGTGTTAATATCAAATTAATAATTTATTGAAACAGAAAACCCTTGTGAATTTCATTCTCCTATTAAAGCATAATGTTTCAACTAGAGCCAACGGTTACCAGTTTGAAATTAATCCTATCAATATTTGAAAAAAAAATTAAAATTATCAGATAGTTACCTATACAGTCCATGAAAGATAGAAAATCAACTCTAAGTGAAAAGTAAATGAAATTAAGTAAAAAAATCTGGTGTGACTGGCGCACAGCACACAACTTTCTCTTACCTTCGGTAATCGAAAGTTGTGTACTGTGCTTGTCACACCAGATTTTTTGTGTCGACATGTATTTAGTTTCCGACAGTATGGTACATTCGATTTTCAAGATGTAAAATTTCTAAGTATGGCAAAATATTTATATTTTGTTACCATGGCAACCATTTCTCCTATCTTTTCTATGGAGAACAAGAGTAAAGTGGTCTTCAGAAGATTTCAATCACAAAATGAGAATATACATTTTAAAGAGCAACTAAAAAATAGTTGATATATGAATTTTAAAAAAAATCGTTGGAGCAAATTTTGAGAAAATCGAAAAAAACTGAAAAAGTGCAACAGTAAAGTACTAGTACTCTTTGGTCGATTTTGTTCAAAAGCTTCGTGTCACGTCCCATGGTGGTGTCTAACTTAAATATAAAATTTCAACCTCCTAGCTCTTTTCGTTCTTGAGATATTTTGTTCACAGACACACAGACAGACACACACACAGACAGACCATGTCGCAAAAACCACTTTTTTGGATTCAGGGGACCTCAAAACGTGAAGATCCATCAAAATCTCGACATCGAATTTTTGACATGAATCCAATACTTTCTATATATATATATATTACATATATACATAGGTAAGAGAAAGTAAAAAAATCATACATTTATACGGAAATTTAGTTTAATGGAGAAAAAATTCTTGTCAGTAATTTGAATGAGGAACCAATGACTTAAATAGAATTTCTAAATCAAATTAAACGTTTTTCATGTCAAAAACAAAAATTTTGAATGAAATTCTCTTTTTTTGAGTAGTATAGAAAAGCTTATGATCGACATAAAATTATTCCCTTCCCCAATTGAAAATTTAAATAATTTGTCCCTGAAAAATGCAAATAGCCCTCGGGCTTTGTGGATGGGTTAGTGTGCTGGTCTTGTATACCATGGGTCGCTGGTTCGGATCCCAAGCAGTCCGAAGATTTTATTTAAGGCATTTGGATACCAAATAAGAATGTCTGAATCCTAAATATATATATTCAAATAATGGTTATCGTCAAAGTCTTATATGGCATGAGTTGCCGAAAAAACTGTGTGAATGTCTGTGTGAGTGTGAATTAAAAAAAAAATCGAAATAATAATAAATAATAATTCCGCCCACCGAAAAGGGTTGGCAGGACTAGTAAATATATGTTTATAAGTATATCGATATTTAAAAACAGATTATAAGAGAGCAAAGTAAATAAAAACATTATGCAAATATAAATAAAAGGCTAAAGAAAAAGTATTCCTTAGAACGAGAAGTAAACCAATGACTCTTGAAATGTGAAGCGAGATCTCTACTTTTGATCCAAGTGAATCGGGCATTATCATATATATATATATATATATATATATAGTAATAATAATAGAATTGTTTATAATTCCCATTATCACCCATTATTAGAATACTTGATACTTTTCTCAAGCTGTTTATTTGGAGACAAAAACAATTTATTTTGACAGTTAACTCTAACTTCTATCTTCATATAATGTGAGCAGAGAAGCGAACAATGACAAATACAATTAGAAGACACAACTTAGTAACCAGGATTTCAAATAGTTTATATTAACTATTCGGAAACTCGCTATTAAAAAAATAAAAAAAAAAGTGAAAAAAGTTTTCATTGCATGAAAGGACACAATTCGAGGCTCTATTAAAATATAGTTTAGGAGAGTTCTAGAGCTACAAACGCCGAAGAGAAACAAAAAGAGCTATAAAAAATCGAAAATAACGAAGCCCAACTATAAAACGTTGTTTTCTAATGTGCACGGCCTCCAGAGCAATTTGATTCGGTACTTGGCCGTCCGGAAAGTCCGATATCTTTAAGATTTTTATGTGAATTTGTCAGGTCGGTCAACTTCAAAGGGAAAGTCTCTTAGCTATACAAGGAATTTAGTTCTAGACTCTATTAGAAATTCGGTAATTATTAATTTTGCAAATCTCTCCCTTGTAGGCGTAGTATTTGAATTAATGCCTACTAGTAAAATCAAAATTCACATATTAAATATAAATAGAAAATATACAATTTTATAACGAAGGTATTAAAAAAGATCAAGAAACCGCCTTCCCTTTGGACAGAATAAATATTTTAATCATACATTCTCTTATGATGTGTTACAAAAAAACAGTTTTACAAATAGTTAAAGTATCTTTAGTTAACGAAGTTTTAAATCTACTAGGCCTTTAAATTATAGGCGATTGCAAATTCTTAACTTAACGATCAGTTATCCAAAGGAGAAATTGTAAAATACAAAACTTAATTTAGTGTCTATATCAGCGTTTCCCAACCTTTGAAGTCCACGGCACCCCAAAGATGCGTTGGGAATAATATTACACACTAGCGGCACCCTTCCTTTTTTTTTCCCTTGCGTGAAAATCATTTGACCTTTTTTTGGCAAAGCTTAATTTTTTCCGATCTACGGAAAATTTTGCCGCTTCCATTTTAATCATTTGACCTTTTTTTAGCAAAACTTTATTTTTTCGCCTCTTTAATTTATTTTTTTTATCTAAATATCTCGCGGCACCCCTTAGGCATTCTCGCGGCACCCTTGGGTGCCAGGGCACATCGGTTGGGAACCACTGGTCTATATCATCATGAGGAGGCGATTAGCCTAGAGGATAAAGCAGTTAAGCTTATAATCCTGAGTTGAAGACAACTCGAGTTCAAATCCACCTCACGACAATAAATTATCCAACTCTATTTGAGATGCCTCCTCCTGAGGAAGGAAACAGGAACCCATCTCAGTATCATTCCCATGAGAGTTACTCAGAGTAACCACAACGTGTCAGGGTTGACACTAATGACTGAGTGAGTAGTATCATCTTATGAGACAGCTATGCATAATTTAATTTTGATTCCTTTAATTTTCAATAAGTATTAAGCAGTATTAGTAATATTCTAGATACTTATCTGACGAAGTGAAGTGGGAAAATAATGAGCCAGCGCAAATGTTTTTTTTTTTTTTTTATATATAAATTGAATTAAATAGAGACGAGGTCTAAATGGCCTCCGATGCCGAAAAAGATCTTAAATAAATTAAAAATAAGTTTTTTTTTATTTCATTCGTCTTTAAAGCATTAAAGTTCATTGAGACCCGGTCTCTATTAATTTCAATTGGAAAGGTAGCGAACCCTTGATCCTAAAATAAGAGGCATAAAGAGCTATGGCCCAAGGGCATAATTGGCCAGCTGACCACAAGAGCGCTTGTATTGTATTGTATTTATAATTTCATACATGTCATACAATTTGATTCTAATATAACTTTCAAATACATATTGAAAATTGAAAGAATCACAATTATATAAATAAATGTATTTTTACGTTTAGCCTTTTCTAATGATGCTATAGACCAGGGGTGACGAACCATTGGCACGCGTTCCATTGATGGCACGCGACACAACATTTTGGCCACGCTGCCGATCAAAACGGTTTACATTTTAGTTCTAAATAACAAAGTTTTGAATTGTTAGCACCTATTTAGTTTTAATATTTCCCAATAATCTCTAAGTCAAAATGTCTATGGCCTCATTAAACATTTCTTTAGAAAAAATGGCACGTTGATCAATAAATTGGCCACCCCTGCTATAGCAGGTCTCTATAGAGACAATTAATTCAATACGAAAAATTAAACTAACAAAATTAAATATTCTTTATAGCTTAAAGAAAGGGATCTCCACCTTTAGTTTAAAGACTATTTTAACGAACCAATGACTTTAAAGAATGTGTGTGTAACCAGATTTTACTTAACGGTGGGTTTAAAGGACGAAGAGCATTTAAGGGATCTCAAAATATGTCCAGGGCTCACTCAGTACAAATCTGTGGATCCGTGGTTCGATTCCCAGCGGCACCCTAACTTTTGTCGGTTATTTGAATTAATAATTATTAAATTATATAAATATATTCTTGCAACACAGCGCTAATCTAAATCATTACCTTCCCATTTTGTTCTGTAATATTTTAATTTTTCCTTTACCTAAAATCAATTAATTACCTATTAAAAGAGAATATTAAGCTAGATTAAGATTAAGCTTTTTCTCAACAAAGTTTAAACACAAATCCAAATTTATTATTTATTATCTAAATCTTTTGCATAAGAAATAGGAAATTTATTACTGGATTCTAAGTGAGAAAATTATTGCAATAATCTATTCAGAATCACATTAATTATAATTGTTGTATAATGTAGAAGTATACTAATAAATTTTATGTTTATCACGACTAAAACAAATGTCCGATGATGACATTTGGGAATTTAAAAAAAAATGAATTTATAATTAGATGGTGTTTTTTTTTATAAATAAATAATCATTTTACACTCTCTAATTATAAATTCAAATCCTTTTGCAACGCCGCGGTCATTTAATTATGTCAAACTTCTTTTTTTAGTAAAGGAAATTCCAGATCAAACGATTCGGTTAATAATTATTTATTTTTTAAGATGTAAACTTTCTAATATCATTTTATTTAAGGCAATGAAAATATAAAATTTAAGTTTCTTTAATTGTGGTTCTTTAATTATATGCATAGAGCTAAACGTGGATGAAAGTGATATTAAAGTAGACAGATGTGCAGTATAAAGAGTGTTTGATGGGATTTTCACTAAATTTGTCACGTTTTAGAGCGCTTTGATCTCAAAGTGTAAAATAAATAAAAATTTTAAAAAGTAGATGATTAAAAAAAAATTAAACATAAAAATATATGTCATAGAGATTAGTGGGTTTGAGATTATTCTTTTTTCCCCTTTTGAAATAATAAAAAATCAAATTTATCAAGAAATTTGGAATAGGGAAAAATTCAAAAATTCAATATAATGTAGACCTAATATATCATTAAGTTAGTTTAGTTACAGGACAAAAAAAAATCAAGCACTGCTAGCAATTTTTCAAAAATTGAGCAGATATTTTATATTTTAATTTTGATTAATTTTGACTTGATTCAAAGATGAAAAAAGAATTAATTTTTATATAAAAATAAAAAAAAGTTAAAATCATCAAGACTTTACAGCCATCCATTCGTTCTTAATAGTCACAATAATAGTGATCTAAAGAAAAATAATTTATAGGGTTTTGCCTTTATTTTGTTCAGGAATGAAAGTAGGAAGAAAAATGCAGCCAGAATTTTTCTTTAAAAATATATTTCAACAGCTAGCTGACGTTTCGGCTTTGGTCAAAGCCATCCTCGGAGCTGCTGTTGGTCTTCATATACATATATTTTGAATTGTATCCGGCATTAAAATTAATTTAGGATATAACATCAGGGAAAAAAGGTTTTCTGTTCAAGATCAACTTTTTTTGGTGATAGAAGAAGGAAAAAGTTGATCTTGAACAGAAAACTTTTTTCCCTGATGTTATATCCTAAATTAATTTTAATGCCGGATACAATTCAAAATATATGTATATGAAGACCAACAGCAGCTCCGAGGATGGCTTTGACCAAAGCCGAAACGTCAGCTAGCTGTTGAAATATATTTTTAAAGAAAAATTCTGGCTGCATTTTTCTTCCTACTTTCATTCCTGATACAAATTCCACCAGCCATAAAATACCTTTATTTTGTTATTGTGTTGATATTGTTTTTATTTTGTTTTGTTATTGTATGGAGTGATCTAACCGTAACTTTTTCATATGCTCTAAAAATGGGTGATTATCTCAAAAACTTTACAGTTTTCGGAAAAAAAGGTGTAAGAATAAAACTTTAAAATATTAAAATATGGGAGAGAGAGGGAACGAGCACCCCCCCCCCAAAATAATCATTAAATTTTGAAATTTTTAGCCTATAATTACTTGGAATTGCAAATGAAAAACATACGTGAAAGATAAAATTTCAAGGGTAAAATACCCATAAAATTCCAAAATTTGGCTGCAGGTAGAATTTCAATCAGGAATAAATAACAGCCAGAGGTTAAAATAATATATTTTCAACAACTGACGTTTCGGCTTTGGTTAAATGTTTTTGGTTAATGACAACTACTAACAGCTCCGAAGATGGCTTTATCCAAAGCCGAACCGTCAGTTGTTGAAAATATATTCTTTTAAAGAAAAATCCAGCCTGCATTTTCTTCTGTTATTTATTCCCGAATAAAATTTCAATCAAGTTTATTTATGTTATTAATTATTTTTTTCCCCCACAAAAATTTTTACTTTTAAATTTTATCAATTTTATTGTAATAATAATATAAACTCACAAGAGACCGAAAACAATTTGTCAAAATTAACACTTGCTTCTTCTACAAGGGGTGTGATAGGAAAATAAAATAGGCTATTTTATATACCCTTAAAAAAAGAAGATCCAAATTTTATTAGACCCTCCCAAAGGGAATTAAGATCAATGAGTCACAAGAGAGAGAGAGAGAGAGAGAGAGAGAGAGAAATTAAGAGTGGGAGTAATTAAAGAGCTCTTAAATTAAAAGACCAATCCTTGAATTTTTCGGGGGTATAAAAAAAAATGATAAACTGTCTCTGAAGATTTCCTCATTTAATCTGAGGCATTTTCGTCCTCGTCGTCGTCTTCTTCTTTTTCTCCTTTTGAAGAACAAGAAGAAGAAGAAGAAGAAGTGGAGATCCTGAATGAACTCGGTTCTGATTAATCCATTAAAGGCAAGTATTCGAGAAATGTCTTCTGGAAAAGTGTTGTTTATTAGATCCCCGGTGTGTTAAAAAGGAAAAAAAGGAGAAAGAGAGAGAAATAGGACATTTAGGAGATAAATTAAAGCAAAGTAAAAAAAAAAAAAAATATTCCCTTAATTAATAAAATGCATTTATATTTATTTGAAACGTTATGAGGGTGAAACAAGTTGATATTTCAAATGTAATAAGAAAAAAATTGAATTTTCTTTTCTGCATTTTTTTAGGACAATGTGATTAAGGACTATTCAAAAACTACTGATTGTGAATTATACGATTAGAACTCGGTGCTCACGCTGCGTCAACTAAGGTCTTTAAATATTTTGGTTACAATTACACAGTGTTTCTGTTTGTTGTGCGTGCACTGTGCAATTGGAACCAAAATATTTAAAGGATTTAGGGTAGGGGTGAGATTATCTCCCACTTAACTACTGCAAGGCCTTTTATTTAAGGTAAGCGGGACTTGAACCTGAGGTGTTTGCAACTCTAGATTCTTAATCTACCACTTATCCGATTAGTCACGAGCCTCTAAATCAGGGTTTCCAAACCTTTTTTGTGCTATGTTCACCCTAAGTCTTCCTAAAATTCTTACCTCTCTCCCTTAAAAAATACATTACAATATTCAGAAATCAAATTGTTTACTAAAGAAACTTGAAAAAGAAAACTTGGTTTTTGGAAGAAATCACTAGCAAACAAAAAACAGTAAGTAAATTTTCGAATTGTTCCCTTAAGGTTCGTATTGCCTCCCTGGGAGTAAACGATACATTGGGAAACAAGGCTCTAAATCATTATAAGATTAACAAATACTAAAACAAGAAAATTTATTTATTTTTTTCTAAAGTGGATAGTTAAAGCTGGAAATTAAACGAGTTATCGACAAGTTAAATGTGAATTTCATAGATAATCAAAAAAAGTAGAGGGTTATATTTTTTCAAACCTATTTATTCCTTGTTTAATGAGTTTTTTTAACAAAAAAGTTGATTTTGTGAAATACTAAAAACTTGAGAGCTTTTTGAGTCGTTGTTTAATATTCAAGAGATATTTATTTAAATTAATTATTGCCAAGAACCCATGGCTCAGAGAGCAGACATTAGCTTCTCATGGCTGGATGTCCCGGGTTCGCTTTTTGACTCAAGCGAAATGAATTTGGTTTCCAATCATTTGAAATAAATAGGGATGGGGGTCTTAAAAAACTTAAAAAAAAAAGAATTATTTAAATTGATTAATATCCAACTGGTTTAAATCAATTTTAATCGTACTGCTGGGGAGGGATATAAAACCAAATTTATGATGGAAGTGTTATTTTTTTAAATTGTAATTTCTGCTAGATATATATTATGGAATAATCGAAATGGACCACAAAAGAGCAATATTCGTGTAGAGCGAGAGAACAAAAATGACAGAGATGATGAGCAAAATCGCCAGACAAGTATAATCTGAAAAAGAACCTATACAAGAATGGAAATTTTATAGAAAAAATAAACATTTTTTTTTTTAAACATTCACACTTTTTTCTCATTCACACTCACACTCCCACGCACATTCACACAGTCTTTTCGGCAACTTAGGTCATTTAAGACTTTTGACGATAACCGTTATGAATATATATTATTATTTGGGGTCCAGGCATTCTTATTTAAGCCATTTGGTATCCAATTGGCTTAAATAAAATCATCGGACTGCCTGGGGACCGAACCCGCGACGTTTGGTATACGAGGTTAGCACGCTAACCTCTACGCCAAGCCCCGAGGGCTAAAATTTGTGTTCTAAATCTCTTAAGGTGGCTACACACATAACTGCAAACTTTTTTTTTTTTAAACATTCACACTATTTTCTCATTCACACTCACACACTCATTCACACAGTCTTTTCGGCAACTCAGGCATATAAGACTTTTACGATATCGTTATTAATAAATATACATATATGGGGTCCAGGCATTCTTATTTAAGCCATTTGGTAAACTGCAAACTTGACAAGCATGCATGTGCAATCTTTTTGTACAAGCAAACAATAATGCTTGCGCGAAATTCTCCTACAGACGCTACAGTTTGCTTGGTGCATGCTTGTCAAGTTTGCAGTTTGGTGTGTAGCTGCCTTTAGAGAATAAAGTATATATTGTTTCTTATAAAAAATAAAATTTTCTACCTCTCTAAAAAAGTTATCAGAGAGGGGAACATTCAGTCCAGGTAACATTTCATTTCAAATTATTTGTTTTTTTTTTTTTTTTAGATTTATTAATCAAAAAAGAATCAATTTAGATTTTTTTGTAAAATATAAATTAATTAAAAACGAATGAATATTGAAAAAGTAATTATGGAATTTTTTTTTTAATAAAGTGATTAATTTAATCGAGTTAAGAGATTTTTTTTTTATTTTTTATCTTTATTTTTGTTTCGATACAAAATGTTTTAAAGGCTCACATTCTTGTTTTAATGAGAGTTGAATGAACATGCTTCTAAAGTTTAAATAACTCATTTCCAAGTTAGATCACAAACCTGTAAAGTGTAAGTAATCAAAAGGAGAAGAGAGAGAGAGAGAGAGATAAGGCTAACTCATTTAGTTTAAAATTTCATTAAAAAAAATTTTTATAGAAGGAAATACATAAATATTATAGGTATCAAGAGAAATAGAGTCAAAATTCAATTTTTAATATATATAATTTATATATTGTAATCAGGATATGGTAGATAGAAGATGGTTTGTAATTTTTACAAGCAACTTCCATGGAATTAGTTCGTTAGACTTGCTTAAAAATAGGCAACTTAAAAAACTAATTCTCTAATGGATTTAATTAATTTAATTGTTCTTGAATGGACTGTGGTTAAATCGCTTTAAAAATTATAATGCAAGATTCATTCTAGCGGAGTTCTGAATTAATCAAAAAATCCATTAGTGAGTTGCTCACTTGGGTTGCCTAACTTTCAGGCAAGTAAACCGAGACAGCATGGAGAATGTTTTTTTTTTTAAGTGGAACTTTTATTTCCACAAAAAAATCTGGTGAGACAAGCACAGAACACAACTTTCAATTAACGAAGTTATGAAAAAGTTGTATCCTATGCGTCCAGTCACACCAGATTTTTTTCAACTTTTGCTTAACCAGAAAGAATGAATGAAGGAAGATGCCCTGAGAATAAGGTTATGTTACCAGATTTTTTTAACACCCAATTATTTTCTTTAAGAGACACCAAGATATATTTTTTTTTTAAGAATTATCAAAAAAGAATATCTCGTCTGCTCCTCTGCTCTGACCACAAGTTAGTTTAAAAGATCTCATCTCCCCGGGGCATCACTCGCAGCCTCTTCACGCCTTTTTTTTTTCTTATCAGTTTTTACAACTTTAAATTGTATCACTCAAGTTTTGTTCTCATCCAATAAATCAACAAAAAAATCAAATTGTAAATTGATAGTGACAGAAACTGGGGAAAGAAAAAAAAAAAAAAAAAAAAAGATTTAATAAAGGTGGTCAATCATACGGAAAAAATAACTTTGATTTGCTTTCTCGAGAGGGTTAATTTATCTTCATCTTCTCCACTCTTTCAAAAATATAGGTGACTACATACTACTGGAATGCATTTTCCGAGCGATAAGTAAGAAAATGAGGTGAAATTTAAAAAAAAAAAAAATTGATATTGAATAAAAAATTTCGATAGCAGATTCTGGGACAATATTGGTTCATAGATTTACATGGAGTTAGAAGCTTTTTCGTAAGGGCTAATTTATTTATACTAAGCTGGATCGGATCCGTCAAAAAATGTGACCTTGGCAGTGTTTATTGCCCTTTAAAGGGCAAAATTCTTTGGCCGATTTGTCCAATTCGATTCAATTATAGTCCGAGCTGAGATATACCACCAGAGAATCTTTATGTAAAATTTCCTCTCAATGTGAACAAAAATTAATTAAATATAGAATATTTTGAACAAATATAATTTTTTTGATCCATATGCTTGGATAATTGAAAATTTATAAAAAAAAAAAAAAAAAACAAGTGGAAAAGCCCGCCGAAGGCGACAATTTAGAAAATGTTAGTTTTAAATTTCCCTCTTTGACTATTACTCTGGCCAATCAGCGCCCTGATAGGTACATACACACATGGACAGAAAGTCAGCGGTTAACCCTTTATATATAGTAACTAGCACCCCCGATTCGGGGGGGCCCCCCCCTCTCGAGCAATGCAAGTGTTAAGATGTTAAGGAAGGATCTTATATTCAAGCGAGGCGAGGGTACCGATTGGGAACAGCAAAAGGGTCTGTTTATGACTGTTTAAAGGGTTAGTCACCTGAGTCCTCTCTTCGTTTTCAACTACTGCGTAGCCCCCACCCCCAGCCCATAGTCAGGTAGGAAGCTGGTTCACATAGCACAAAGAACGCTCTCTAATTCTAGCCAACTTGTTGATTTTGTGTTCCCATATTGAAGAAATTTGATTATAATTAATTTTCCAAAACATTTAAGAGATTCAAATTATTACTACGTTACTCCCTGGTCCATGTAGTATATGTGTACTTAATTTCAAATGGATTCATTGAAAATTGTGGATTTCTATAGAACATATACATACATATTTACATACATACATACATTTTTCCCATTTCATTTTTATATATATAGATGATTATATATAAACAAATCCGGCCTTCGAGCTTGGTAGAGTGGTTAGAGTGCTAACCTTCTATATCAAGGGTCGCGGGTTCGGATCCCAGGCAATCCGAGGATTTTATTTAAGCCATTTGGATACCAAATGCATTAAATAAGATAGCTTGGACCCCAATAAATATATATTAATAAATTACGAGTATCGTTTAAGTCTTAAATGGCCTAAGTTGCCGACAAGACTGTGTGTATGGGTGTGGGAATATAAGGGTGAGTGGGTAAAAAGATTGTGAGTGTTTAAAAAAAAAATTGCAAATTTTTTTTTAACACACTTTTTCTCGTTCACACTCACACACACATTCACACAGTCTTTTCGGCAACTCAGGCCATATAAGACTTTTGCGATATCCGTTATTGATTAATATACACATATTGGGGCTCCAAGCATTCTTATTTAAGCTATTTGGTATCCAAATGGCTTAAATAAAATCATCTGACTGCCTGGGGCCCGAACCCGCGATTTTTGGTATACGAGCTTAGTACGCTAACCCCTACACAAAACTAAGAAAAAGAAGATAAATGGTGTGTATTTTTTCATGTTCCATCCGTGTAGGAATTGTGTTAATATTCCCCATTAGTGAACTGAATTCACCATGACATCTTTAGAATGAAATATTCGCTAACAAGGGTCTAAAAAATAAGATAATTGGAACAAAAACTAAATTGGCTTTTAACATGAGTCAAAATATTAGCTGCTCAGTTGTATAAACTATCAGTTTAATCAATTCTATGATTATTTTTTGCAGGTCATATCAGTCTAATGTAAGGTTTCAAAAGAAAGTAGAAAATAATTGAAATTTTGCATGTTACAAGAAAATTTATCTCTACCAAATAATAATAAATAGAATAGAAAAGTTTTCTCTTTCTCCCTCCCTCAATTTAATTTCTTAAACCTATATATACGTATGTATTGGGCCCAGAACAGCATCCAGCTCCTTTTGGACTCCAGATGCCTGAAGAGATCAACAATCTCTTGAAAAGATGCCATGGATCTCTCTCTCTCATTCCTTCAGGTCTCTTTTATACTCCCCAAAAGAGAACAAATTCTCTATTATAAAATGAAATAAAAAAAAAAGGAAAAGATTTTCTTGTTAAAAATATGAAAAGATTTGTAGAAGATATATTGTTGTTTCCATTATTGTAGTGAATAAAAATTATTTAATCTATTATAGCCCTCGGACTTGGTGTAGTCCCAGGCAGCCCGATGATTTTATTTAAGCCATTTGGATACCAAATGGCTTAAATAAGAATGCCTGGACCCCAAATGTATATTTTATTAAATAACGGTTATCGTAAAAGTCTTATATGCCTAAGTTGCACGAAAAGACTGTGCGTATGTGTGTGTGAATGTGAATGACAATGGAAAAAAGTGTGAGTGTTTTTAATTTTTTTTTTTTTTTTATCTATATATTTGAAGCTTCCAAAAAC
>JAKCPI010012683.1:0-10348 GCA_023213315.1 Euborellia annulipes
ATCTATTTGATAGGCCATATTCAGGGCCGCAGACGGGGGGGGCAGGGGCTTATATCCCCCGGGGCCCGGGCCCTTTGCGCTCCAACCTTAAAATTCTAATAAAAAATAATTTTGATAGTTAAAATTTCAATTAAAAAAAATCATTTTTCTTTGAATTTTTTTTTTCCCGAAGGGGCCCGGGCCCCGGGAGCTCCAAAAACTTGCCTTTTTCCTGGAGGATGCCCGCCCTTTAAGCTCAAATCTCAAAATTTCAACAAAAAAAATCATTTTTTGCACATTTTTCCTGTGGGGACCCGGGCAAATCGGGCTCTTTTAAGCTCTAAGCAAGTAATATTTTTCACGTCTCAGGATAGCTAAAAAAACGCAGGATTTCAGTGTCTAATTTCAAAAGATTTTCCATACCCCACCCCGAAGTCGTCTGTCCGGGTTTGGCCTCAATAAATTATGGTAACCCCATGTTTAGGAAATTTTGAAAAAATTTTAAATAACTTTTTTTATTTAAATAAATAATATTGTAAGCTAAGCTTATGTATAACTGTTTTAAAAATTGTGTAAAAATTTTGGCATGAAGGCCACAATAGCCTTTTACATACCTTAAAAATCTAATAAGTGAGGGGGGGGCCCGTATTATTACAGCCCCGGGGCCCGTCAAGTCTGCCTGCGGCCCTGGCCATATTCATAATATTGCATATTGTATTTATCGTTTCCCAATACTTTGCATTATTCTGAAAATATTAACGTCAAGATTAATAATTTGTTCATGAAAAAACATATAATACATTTGAATTTTTACTTACGTTTATTTTTATTAAAAGCCTATGATACTATAGGCTATTTCAAATGTCAAGGTTGTTGTGATCGAAAATTTCTGAGGTTACAAAATGTTTATTAGTGAGCTAAACTAAGGGTCTCTGCCTGTCTAGTTAAAATAGGAATTTAAACAAGTATTTAGGCCCAAAATATGTTTATGAATTAAGATTTTGCTAAATGCTTTTCAAATTTCCTTTAAACATTGTTTAAGGTTTTATGAATTTAGTGTAAATATATAGGTAAGAGAAAGAAAGGTTAATATTTTTTTTTCTGAATTTTCACTTTTGAAAAAGAAAGGAAATCTCATTCGTAAGTGCAAATGTTTTAGAATTTATTAATAAATCCTCAGAGAACAAAAGGGGAGGGAACCGAGCCCGCCCTCCCCCCCCACCCTTTTGATAGGTAAGAAAGAATGCTAAATGACGAAACGAAACAAAACTCACAAAATTGATATTATTATACCAACTTTAATAACTTGCCTCTAAAATAATTGAGAAAAACAAAAACTAAATGACTGCTAATTGGAAAGAAAGTAAACTTTAATTTGAAATTAAATTATTAGTTTAGGAGGAGGCGAGGCAGGGGAGGGAGGGAGGGGGAGGGGGAAGCGTAATTTTGATGATATCACTTGTGTCTAATACTAAAATAGGATTTACACTCAAAAAATGCACTTTAAACTTATGAATTAGATATTTTCCGAGCCCAGCGACTTTTGGTATACGAGATTAGCACGCTAATGCTCATACACCAAGCCCTCTTCTTGTTTCTTGTTTTAAGGTCTTTTTCGGCATCTAAGGCCATTTAGACCCCATCCCTATTTAATTCAAATGATTTGTAGTCAACTCTTCTTTCTTCTTAATTATGAAAAGAAAATTATTATTACTAGCCGCGTCACACGCCTTCGGCGGGCTTCAGAAGCCTAGACGGGGGGCTTCGCCCCCCTGGACCCCCCTCCAGCTGGCTCCGGGCCCGCCGCGGCGGACCCTCACTCTTTTCTTAATTATGAGAACCCGTGGCGCCCGCCTTTTGCATTCTAGACAGGGGGACTTCGCCCCCTGGACCCCTTCTGACAGCTGGCTCGGGCCCGCCTGCGGCGGACCCTCGCCTTTGCTTCTTACTAATGAAAAGAAACCTACCTCCTATACCAAATCGTCGCGGGTTCGGACCCAGGCAGTCCGATGATTTTATTTAAGCCATTTGGATATACCAGATGGCTTAAATAGAAATGCCTGGACCCCAAATTGACATATTAATTACAACGGTTATCGTCAAAGTCTTATATGGCCTAGTTGCCGAAAAAGACTGTATGAATGTGTGTGTGTGAGTGAGAGTGTGAATGAAAAAAAAAGTGTGAATAAGCTTTTTAAAAAAAAAAAAAAAAAAAAAAAAAAAAAAAGAAAAGAATTACTACCTATTCCAATCCAGAGCCTGCTTGAGGATTTGTTTACATTCATGGAATACACAAATGAAAAGAACTCATAAATATTTCTCTATACATTTCCTATGGGAGAAATCGTAACTTTAAAAATTAATAACTCAAAAAGTTATGGGAATTTCGGGATGAAAATAATTTTGCTGTAATCCCGAGAAGGTCCTCTTTATGCAAAAAAAAATTTCTAGTATCAAGAAAGGGGCTGCAAAAGCAAAGACTGGCAGCCAAACTTTTTCTTTTACTATTTTATTGGGGCCGACGTTTCGATCTCGATAAAGGCCATCTTCAAAGCCCAATATATATAATTTGCATTAGTCAACCTTATGTATTGATGCTCTTCAGTACATGCGAAAGTACACCAATTGAAACTCAGGGCAAGCCTGAGCCGCGCCCGCCCGCCTTCGGCGGGCTCCGTCCAGAAGGGGGCTTTCGCCCCCTGGACCCCCCCAGCCGCTGGCTCCGGGCCCGCCTGTGGCGGACCCTCGCCTTTTCTTAATTATGAGAAACGGGCTGGCGTCTGGACGGGGGCTACGCCCCCTGGACCCCCCAGCCGCTGGCTCGGGCCCGCCTGCGGCGGTCCCTCGCCTTTTCTTAATTATGAGAAACGGGCTGGCGTCTGGACAGGGGGGCTACGCCCCTGGACCCCCCAGCCGCTGGTCTCGGGCGGCCTGCGGCGGACCCTCGCCTTTTCTTAATTATGAAAACAAAATTATTATTACTACGTACGTATTCCAATTCAGTGCCTGCTTGAGGATTTGTTTACATTCAAAGAATACACAACTGCAAAGAATACTTAAATATTTCTCTATACATTTCCTATGGGAGAAATCGTAACTTTAGCAATTAATAACTCAAAAAGTTATAGGAATTTCGGGACCCGAGTATTTTTCCGGGACTCTCCATACACGTCCTTTATAAGACTGCAAAATTTCGTTTCAAAATTCCAACGGGAAGTTGGTCAAACAGAGCGTGACAGACGGACGGACAGACGGACAGACGGACGGACGGACAGACGGACGGACAGACGGACACACCGCAATTATTATTATATATATTTTCTTGACTCTTATTTGGCTTCTGAAGTTGGCCTCTATCGAGACCTATACGTCGGCCCTATTTAATATTTAAAGAAAAAATACGTGTCTCTTCTTTTGCAACCTTTCCTTGATATAAAATATTTTTAAATTCTTAAAATTCATAGATCATACCACCACTTTGCTGGTCTTGGTTCATTTTTAAATTATATTTTAATCAATCTTTCTTTAATTATAAATAATTAATAAGTAAGTTACAAATCGGGGAAAAAAAAAACATTTCAAATTATGATAACATTAGTATTACTATTCCTGTTTGAATTAAATTAAGATTCCACCTCTTTCGAAATTTAATTCATTTTTAATTTTATACCCACGGGGCGTATTTCTTAATTTGCCTGGTTTAAATAAAAGTTTTTTGTGATTATATAATTTGAAATAACATTTGTATAATTATTCTTTTTTTTTTTTCTTTTATTTAATTAAATTTAACATTTTCAAATGGGCAAAAGTGTAATTACTTTTAGATTCAATTAATCCACCAAATAGACTTGCACCTCATCACAATTTGCATTTGTACTCTCTCTTAATTATGTCCTTTGAATTGGCCAAAAATAATCCCAAAGAGTAATTACAAATACATTCAATTAATCTTTCAAATTCAAAATGTGAAATTTCATTAATTCGCTACCTACTTAAATCTAATTATGCGGCCTTCGAAATTCCAAACACCAAATTAAACCTATTTTGATAAAAAAAAAAAAAATGTGTTCTCTAAATATTAGTGAAGTGAAACTTTTAAAAATCACTTTCAAGATATTTCGAATAATTTTCAATGAATAGACCCAGTTGCGGATTAATGCAATTTTGTCGGGGGGGGCGGTTTTTTTTTAGTTTTTTTATTTTTTTTATTTAAGGACTTTGTGGGCATCTATGGCCATTTCAGGGCCGGAACTAGGAGATTTTTTAGGGGGGCAAAATTTAATTTGCCGCCCCCTCCTTAAAATTTTCCCTGATCTCAAAAATTTTTCTGCGAAATTTTTTTTTTTCGCGGAACCAAATTTTCCCGTCCGAAAAAAATATTTTACCTTTTTTTTTAGAGACGCAAAAATTTGCCGCCCCTGATATCTGCCGCCCGGGGCACGTGCACCCACTGCCCCCCCTAGATCCGGCCCTGGGCCATTTAGACCCCTTTCCTATTTATTTAAATTGATTGGTAACAAATTCAATTGAAATTAAAGCCCGGAAATCATAATTTCTTTAGATTACTAGTTTTTATAACATTGTGAATTTCTTCTCGAGGGGGGGGCGATCGCCCCCTCGCCCCCCCCCTTTAATCCGCCCCTGAATAGACCATTTATTGAATTTTTGATTTATTATTAACTAGTTTGTGAGGTATAAACGTCTTTAGTTTGGAAAATTTATAGAATTTTTGAACATGTTTCTTCCTCATTAGCTCAAACGCGTGATTTTGCTGAGTAGAGGGAATGCAACGTTTCGTAACGCTTTGAGCAGCATGCTCTTCCGTTCTTAAATAAGTTTCACTTCAAAAAAAAAATTCTTACTCATTTTTTCGTTCTCCTTTTTCAATTATTATTATAATTAATTTTTTAATCAATTTTGATTGCCCTCGGGCTTGGTGCAGCTAGCGTGCTGGCATTTTATACCAAAGGTCGCGGGTTCGCATCCCGCCTAATGCGACAATTTATTTTAATTTGATTGAATCTTCTTCTAACTTTGCCTTAATCCCGCTCTGCGAGATCGGCAGTTCATGAGCTTGAATACTGGGTCTATAATGGCCTCCGTTGCCGAAAAATACCTTAAATTATAAAAAAAAGTACAATTTTGATAGTTTATTGAATTCAAGTTTTGCTCATCTTAATAAGATTTTCTTCTTGCGCTAAATAAAACGAACGGAATTAAAAATTGACTAGTAAATTATAAAAAAATTTCAGTTTATCGACTTTGTAGTTTCATAGGCGTGGGAAAACCCAAATTTTTTCGGCCTTTTAGAAATTTTACTATTAAACAATGACGGAGTGAATGAATTCGTTTTGAGTAAGGAGGTCTGTCTGGTGAGGACAGAATAAACCTAGATGAAAATGGTTTTTATAAATTCCCAAAATGTGAAATACTCGTTAATGTGCTGAGGCATAAATTTATTAACTTTTCGGCCAAGCCATCGTCAAAAATTTTATTTTTATTAGGAATCTCACAATTTTAATAATTGAAACTCTCTTTTAAATAAAAATTTATTCCTCCTTTGATCTTGACTGTTTAGAGTTTTCCCCTCCATAACCCTCTTTCTGTCTGCTCTAATTTTTTTCTTATACTTATTTCCTACTCCTGGCCCAATTTCTACCCTCTTGAAACCTACATTTTTCCTTTGCCTACTTATAAAACTAAATGAATAAGTTTCATAAATTTATTATTCATAATTTTTAGAGATTTTTTAAAATCTAAATTTTACCTCTTTCTACTGAGGAATATTACATGTCTATATAATTATTAAATTTTTTTTACTTACTTTCTTTCTTCATTCTAAAAAAACTATCTACCCCCTGTCTGTACTTGACAATAAAATATCTAATAGGCATAAGCTTCGTTAAATTAAAAAAAAATTCCATCAACTCTTTATTGCTTCGCCTTAAAATCTTGAGATAGGCAACCGGTCATTCGTTCTCTTCTAAGCGAATAAATACAATCCAATTCGTATTGTTTTACTTTCATTTTAGTTATATTTTCTGATGGTCACATTCTTTTAGATAACCCTTTGATAATGTTTTATTTGTTTCGAACTAAAACTTTTTTTCAGTATTAATAACTATCGAATATATATTAGGAAAATTTATATAAAAATTCAAGTTCGTTTTTTTTCATATCTCTTTCATACGGCCTTCAAAATCTCAAAACAAATAATAGTAAACAAAAGTTCGGAATAATGCCAACAAACTAAAGCTTACCATTTTGTAAAGTAAATTATGGGTTAATTTTGATAATCATGTTTAGGGAGGGGGGGGGAGGGGGAGGATCCAATGCAAACTCCCTAAATAAAAATATATAGAGAAACAAATTGGATTAAAATTTTAAACGTTGTTAATGATTATAAAATATATTTTAGATAACCCTTTGAATATTATATATTCAACTAGTGAAGGGGAGGGTTAACACCCTCCCCCTAAAATTTTTCTATCTACTGGTGCGAGTCTTTTGATCCTCTAGACCAGCGTTTTCCAAACTGGGAGGCGCGCCTCCCTAGGGAGGCGCGGACTAGTCTAAGGGGAGGCGCGAATATTGGCCACCAAGCTCAATTTTCCAAATGATTGCTAGTTTTGTAAATAAAATAATTTAGAAGATTCTGGGACTGAGTTTCTAATTAAAATAATAAATATGAATAAATTAAAAAAATATTTTTATATAAATTTATATTTTTTAGTATTAAAATTTTTTGTTTTTGTATTATTTTATTAAATGTGTGGGGTAGGGGGGCGTCATACGATTAAATATTTTTAAGAGAGGCGTTAAAACATAAACCACTGGCCTAAAGTTAGACATTCTAAAAAATTATACTATGTATAAAACCCAAAGACGGATCCAGGGAAGTTTTTCAGGGTTTTAATTTTTTTCTGACTAGACGCTAAGCTCGCCGAAGGCGATAGCATTGTTAATTATTTTATTTATTAGGATTTGATAAGGGGTTGAAAAATTGAAAAAAATGTTTTTTAAATTTATTTTAGCTAAATCGGAAGCCAAATAAATAGAAAACATTCAAAAAATAGCGTTATTATTTTGATTAGGGAGGGATGAAGGGTTGATTATTTAAGAAGGGCCTTGGAATATTCCAAATCACTTGTTGACATTCTTTTTCAGTTTTAAATATAGTTAGATTAGAGCAAAAAGGTATTTTTTTACTTTTAATAAAAAGGGAATTGTTATTTTCATCTATTTATTCCTATAATAAGGAGAGAAGAGACAAGTTTATCTCGTTCAGTCGAGAGCGTGGCCGAGATGCAGGCGCTGCTCTTTTTTTTTTGTGTTTAAAGTGAATCAAAGTGAATAATTAATATAGTGTAATTCACCCTGACCTCACCGTCAACCAGCACACCCTCTTGAGTGTCTTATTTAAGGTAATTATTATGCATTTTATCGTTGAAAAAAAAAATGATAGAAACAAATAATTTGACTGAGAAAAACGATTCTTTTGAATATGAAAATAAAATAAAAATAAAAATAATTATTTATAAATCTATTCAAATTATTTTGAGAGTAATTTTGCGGTGAAGGCTCGCATTTCCTTAAAGGGGGTGGAGGTATGAAGGCATTAAACATGGGGGTTAATGTCCCATCCCCTAAAATGCACAAAGATATTAATGTTTTTTAATACTTTTACTAAAAAATAAGTGCATTCCGTTTGAGTTTGAGTTATTTAGCAAATAGCATAGTGGGATAGAAACATTTTTTTAAATAAAAATATTTTTATATAAATTTATATTTTTTATCATTAAAAATTTTGTTTTGTATTATTTTATAAAATGGGAGGGGGAGGGGCGTCATAAGAATAAATATTTTAAGGGAGGGCGTGGTAACATAAAGTTTGGAAACCATTGCTCTAGACCAGTGGTTTCCAATCTTCATGTTTCAACGCCTCCCTTAAAAATAATCGTATGGCGCCTCCCCCCCCCCCCAATTTTATAAAATAATACAAAAACAAAAATTTTAAGTGTTAAAAAATATAAATTTATAATAATTTATTCTTTTTTATAAAACTAAGCAATCATTTGGAAAATTGCTCGTTGTGGCTAATATTCGCGCCTCCCCCACACAAGTCTGCGCCTCCCTAGGGAGGCCTCACAGTTTGGAAAACGCTTCTCTAGACTAGGGCTTTATTAATGCAATTTTGTTTGTGGCGGCGGTTTTTTTTATTTAAGGTCTTTTTTGGCATCTATGGCCATTTAGACCTATTTATTTAAATTTATTGGGATCCAATTCAATTTAAATAAATTCTTGTCACATGGGCCGGGATGCTATTTTCGTTAGGGGCGTTTGGTTGGAAGATCAATTTCCAGGAGAGCTTCTCTAGGGGGATAGAAAATTTTTAAAATTTTTTTTTTTTACCCCTTTTCCCTTTTATAATAGGGGGGGAAAATAATAATCCCAAAATAAATATCTTCAAATACTAGCACCATTAAGGTGATTTGTGACCTTGAATCAATAGCTGAGTTTAAAATAAATGTAAATATATATTTTAGACAAAAAATCATAATTAGATTAGATGACCCCCCTCTCCCTTTAATCCGTCCTTGTATATAGAGCATGTTTCTAGTCGCTGTGAATTTCAGCGCTAAACGTTGAATTTACAATTTGAAGGATCTCCCAAAACATGAATTGGCTCTTTCACTGAATTTTGTTTTTGTTGAAACAATCCTTCAATTTGTATTATAAATACCAATTCACTCGCTGAGGCTCAGCGCTTGTGTTCAGCCATTCACTTCGGCTGCGCTTCTTTGGCTCCACGCTAGATGGCTCCGAGCTTACTCTTTCTAGCCAGTTATTTTCTCACCGACTATTTTTCCCCTAAGGCCATTATATAATACGCTTTATAAAAGAGCCTTCAACTCTCGAATACCTTCACATCCATATGTATATCCGATAGCTATGATAATATCCTCCCGAAGCCAATATCGGGTTCGATTATTTACAGCAAAAAAAGAAAAAAGAAAAAAGAGCTTGGAAGATGATTTTTCTTTATTTTTAGGACGTACTTAGATGTCTAGTTTAAGCTGCACTTGGGCAGACGTCTTAGCGCAGAGCTATTCTTAGCTTTCACGTCATTTTTTGCTTGGCCCACGGTCAGCGAGTGATGTTCTTTCTTTCTATACATGAACTGGGAACTTCATCTTGTCTATCTCACTGCCTGACTCCAAATGTCAACATATACATAATTATTGGAATTGGAAATGTTTTCAAAACTTTTAGAAGCGCTAACCTAATCTTTGCTCACATTTAAATTAATCGCTTAGTTTTTATCATTTGAAAATATTTTTGTCTATAATATTAATACATATATAGATTTATTGTTTTCATTTTAATATAGTATCAATATTATCTTATTTTTTTAATATGCATATTTTCTATATCATTTTCTTATTATATACTTCCAAACGATATTTAGCCGTTTGCGAAAACATTATTTATCTTTTGCCCCTCTACCTATAATATCTTAGTATTCTTGTAGTATAACTAGTGTAAAAAATTTTGCTTTCTTTTCACTTACCTATGACTTTTGAGATTGAGAGGATTAATCAATCAGTAAACTTAATAAACTTCAAATTACAGGAATTTTTTCTTAATTTAAAAAAACTCAAAATTGACACATTTAGCAAAAAATTTTATTAGCAATTTTATTTTTTACCAATTTTTTTTTTTTAGCAATTTTATTTACAAATTCGGATCCATTTTCTAAAGGATTTCTATTCTCTCTTACCCTATATATGAAATATATAGAGATAAAGTATTGTGATCATGTCGTACATTCGATGCCGAGATTTTGATGGAATACATGTTTTTTAGGTCCCCTGAGTCCAAAAAAGTGTGGTCCCTCAAATTGGTCTGGGTGTGTGTGTGACATTTATTTTGAACAAAATCGGCCACAAAGTTCTAGTATCTTACTAAAAGTGTTTTTTCGATTTTCTCAAAATTTTGCTCAAAGGATTTTGATTAAAATTCAAAAATCAATTATTTTTTACACGCTCTTTTAAATCTTTGAAGCACACCTTGCTCTTATTTTTTAAGTCTTTTGCATCGTGGGCCATTTGATCTTAACCATATTTTATCTGAAATCGTATAATAATTTAAATATAAATTTTATCGTTCATGTTAGAAATTAACCATTAACACTTCAATGGAGTGAACACGATTATTTTTTAGGGGAAAAAAAAAAAATTATATTAGTTTAATTTGAAACATATTTTTTTTATTATTTGACTCAAATTATGCGCCAATTATTTATATTTTTTAATTGTTCTTGGAAATGGAGGCCATTTTGTATATTTACGATGACGATAACTCGATA
>JAKCPI010012684.1:0-11742 GCA_023213315.1 Euborellia annulipes
ATTTTAAATCTTAAAAGCCTTCAATTTTATTTTATTTAATATATTACAATGATTAATGCAAATCAGTTTAAACACAATGGACCATTTGCGAGAAAAAATATCGTAAAATTGAAAAAAAAAAAATGTAACTGACAGCGAGAAAAGAGTATTATTTTATGCGATGTTGCCAGAGTGGTCTGAGTCTCATTTATAAATATTGGCGACTGTCATTTTGGAGAATCTTTTAACTTTCTTGTTAATATATCTTTAAAAGCGGACGGCAGAAACTTTTGATTTTATGTTTAACGTATTCCTCGGAAGTGAATTGATAAAATGTAAGTTTTTTGTTTTTGTATCTATTGCAGAGGTGGCTATATAATTCGATATGTGTGCGTTTCGTCGACATTCCCCATTCTATAGACTACATGTTAAATTTCAATTTACACGATAACCCTGCGTCAGATCTGCTTCAAAATTTTATTTTATACGTATTTGATAGTGATTAATAACATATTAAAAAATTGGCTTTTAATCTGATAAAGTGCTTTAATGTCCGAACAACCTTAAGAAGAAACAAAGTGTTTTTTTGACGAGCAGTATAGATAAGAAAAAGTAAAATAGATATACTTGTATTACGCCATTTATATGGATAGTGAAGAAAATAGATTTGTCGATTTTTGTTGAATAAAGAGCGAGAGGAATTTAATAAATAAATTTTGATAAAAGAATCTCTCTCTGTTCTGTTTGTTTTAGTTTGGATTGATTTGTCCGCCCCCACCGAATAGAAGGTAAATTCTAAATGTCATTCGGATTGGCTTAAATGGATTGGGGAATTGGAAAGATAGAGTTTTTTGAATTAATAAATTAGAGAGAATCCACCTGATAAATGTTTGAGTTTTATTGTTTAACAGAGAGAGAGAGAGCAGCGGGATTGAATTAAAACAGTCCCGTTAAACAAAGACTTTTTTTTTATTTTCTAGTCAATTAATATTTATTTATAGGGGAAAAAAACATCTCTAACTCAATTGGGATTGGTTTGCATCCTTTTTATTAAGAATATAGTTGCTGGAAAATAGTAGAGGGCATATCAACCGGAGGATAAAGGGTTCATGTAATCGTAAAATGCATTTTAAGGTGCCCAGATTTCATTCAAGTAGTTTTTGCGATGATGTCTGCTCTCTTAAAACGAATTAGTAGAATTTTTACTTATTTAAATAGTAGGTAAGAAAATTACATCAAATTTAGTCATTTTGAGTAGAATCTACTAATATATTTAGTAAGTTTATTGGTTACTTTTAGATTAGTTATTTTTTACTAATTCAAAAAGTAATTCATTCAATTCCGGCTGTCTGAGAAGCCAACATGGCCGACCAGCTGTTTGATCGGTTCCTTAATAAAGACATTTTTGGCAATATAAGGCTTTATTTAAGTAATAATAATACAAATAAATAATAATATTGAGATAACTTGTATTTTTTGTTAAAAATTGCAGGAAATATATGTTAAGCCAAAACAAATAGATTCCAAATTTTTTTAAATTAATAAAATATTATTTTTTAAATAGTCAATTAAGAAATATTTTTACTTAAAATTTAGTAAAAATATTTCTTGATATAACGATAATTAGTTTTATTAAGTTTATTTAGAAATAAATTGCTGGGAAGGAATATAGTAACATTCAAATAAAAAACATTGTTAACACCAGCGACATACTTATATACCAAATAACAGAGAAGTAAGAGTAAGTCAAGTTTAAGTGGGTTCGGCGCTAGAACTCGAGTCAGTAAACACAAGTTAGGTCCCGGTGTGACCGCACCTTATTTCATATATCTTAAACGTTTCTTTTTTTTGGTCATTATTTTTTTATAAATTCACTTTTTCAATTGGTGAATATTAAAATTCACTAATTGAAAAAGTGGATATCCACTATTTACGGGTGGTCTACTTTGCACATCTTAAAAAAGTGACTATTCACTATGAATTAGTACTTTTTTACTAATTCGATTTTAGAGAGTAGCTTCATTCCTTCATGTTTTAAATTGATCCAATACTTTCTCTCTCTATAGAGGTAAAACAAAGTAAAATCAGTTGAAAAATATTCTTAAAATTTAAATAATAAAAAAAAAAAAAAAACATTTAATGTTATTCCTTTAATAACTTTTTTACAGTCAACTTTAAGTCAAAATTTAATATAACCTAATTTGTAGAGAATTTAATTCACATGTCAATTAATATATAATTCATTCAATTCTATCAATTATTCCCAGAGATATTCTCTATTTTCTAATCAGAGAGATATTGTTCTGCCTTTTTTTTCCTTTCTCTATTAATTAATAGAAAATCCTCTATGATTTAATGAATTATAGACGCATAGATGACGCTATTAGTTAGAGAGAACATCAAAGATAGGAGCTTTCATCCAACTAATAGATCAAATACTCGATAATATCTATATAATTGAAATTATAAGTTTATTTACTCTCTTTGTGGTGGGGGGTATTAAGTCTCCCTGCAACACACACACACACACATACACACAAATTTAAAAAAAATATGCATTTTTCTTCTTTCAACGATTCGCAGTTAGTACCAACTTTGGAAAGTGACGTGTCAAATTCCCAAAAAAAGAAAAATAATGAACTTTTAATGAAAAAAAAAAAAAATACCGCAGAGCCCGGACAATACTTTTCAAGCTAACTTTGCTCCTATTAAAAAGGATTTTTTTTTGTTTCCATTGTTTTGTTAATAGCAAAATTACTGTAACTTAATGACATACTTTCATGAAATTGTGTCTTCCCTACTACTCTCTAAAAACGAATTAGTAAAAAACTACTAATTCATAGTGAATAGTCACTTTTTTAAGATGTGCAAAGTAGACCACCCGTAAATAGTGGATATCCACTTTTTCAATTAGTAAAAATTATTAATAAGAAAAATTCACTAATTGAAAAAGTGAATTTTTTAAAAAATAATGACCAAAAAAAAGAAACGTTTAAGATATATGAAATAAGGTGCAATGACACCGGGATCTAACTTATGTTTACTGACTCGAGTTCTAACCGAACCCACTTAAACTTGACTTATTCTTACTTCTCTATTATTTGGTATATAAGTATGTCGATGGTGTTAACAATGTTTTTTACTTGAATGTTACTATATTCCTTCCCAGCAATTTATTTCTAAATAAACTTAATAAAACTAATTATCGTTATATCAAGAAATATTTTTACTAAATTTTAAGTAAAAATATTTCTTAATTGACTATTTAAAAAATAATATTTTCTTAATTTAAAAAAAATTGGAATCTATTTGTTTTGACTTAACATATATTTCCTGCAATTTTTAACAAAAAATACAAGTTATCTCAATATTATTATTTATTTGTATTATTATTAGTTAAATAAAGCACTTATATTGCCAAAAATGTCTTTATTAAGGAACCGATCAAATAGCTAAATTGATTTATAACTTTGTTCTTTTTGTTGTTCATCTTAATCCTCCATTCCGCCGACGTTTCCTTCCTAGGGACAAATATGTAGATGTTTTAATTTTCCAATTTTCTGAATATTTTATTGAAAATCTTTATTAAAACTTCATTTTAAATTAATATACAACTAAACACCGTAGAAATATGCCGATATCGACTTATTTGTTTTTGGTTTTATTTAAATGGAAATTAAATATTGATAGCCACGGGGCGCGAGTTCGGATCTCGGGCAGTCAAATCAACTCCATAAATACATATCGATATTAATTTCAATGAAATATATGAATATTTTTCTATTTTTTTTTTTTTTCCTGATTTATTGGGGACTGAAATCATGACAGTTTCGGCATTCAATGTCTGGAACAAACTCTAATTAAAAAAACAACCGGTGGCTTTTTAACGTGACAACGTCTTTTGCTTGACTTCAAACTATTATTACTTTCTCTTAGCTATATTAAAATATTTAGAGAGAAAGTATTGTTTGATTTTTTTACTCGTACTTTGTTCTCATTAACAAACATGTTCATACATTTTCATTGTAACAATATATGACAGGTGTGGCGAAACTTTTATCCATTAAGGGCGACTTGTGCCCAAAAAATGAGGTTTTCGAGAAAAATATTGATTTTGGAGTTAGTTACTCGGGATTTTTTTATTTATTCTATTAGAGTTTTTCTTATTTATCTATCTTGTATATTTATTATAAATATGAATTGAGAAAAATGTATGCCGGTCATCGGCGTAACTAGCCTTTGAGGGCGGAGGGGGCGAAGTTCAACTAGGGCGCTGTTTTTTAAGTTTTAATATAATTTAAAGGAAAACTTTCAATTTTTTGGACAATCTATGAAAAGAATATGATAAGATCACCGTGTATGGGCTATATCTTAGATGCCCTAGGGCGCCGATGTCGATATCGAGGGGCGCCAAAGGCTGGATGCGGAGGGGGCGAGCGCCCTCCTTTGTCTCCACCTAGTTACGCTACTGGTACCAGTATGTATAGAAATCCACAATTTTCAATGAATCTTTTTGGAATTAAGTACACATATATGAACCAGGGAGTAACATAGTAAAAAAATTTCTTAAAAAGGGAATTAGAGAGGAAGTTTGTAGCTCCGAGTCCCAGCTTTCCAGGTATACGACTAAGGCTGTGGGAGGAGCTAGACAACCAGTTAAAAAAAAGGAATAGAGTAGTAATAGACCCTTTTGCTGTCCCCAGTCGATACCCTCGCTTGAACTCAACAGCCTTTCATAACATCTGAAAACTCGCATATCCTAAATTGGCAATAAACTTGCCCGTCGAAGGCGGGCAATTGCGCAGCCTCCTGGCTAGTCCGGAAAGCCCGCCGATGCCGCCTTTGGGACTAGTAATAATACTAATAATAAAAATAATATATGTAAAATATATGGAATTTATAATACTAATGGGATAGGCCGGTTAATCCGAGGACCAGATGATCCAGACAAGAGGGGGGTTTTACTGTAATAAAAAAATTTCCTTCAGGTTGGAATGAATTAGAAGGTTGAAGTTTTCTCTTTAAATTCAAAAAAAAAAAAACGAGTTCAATTAAAGGCTTGTAATCAAAAATCAGACAGATAAGCGCCATCCATTTATTTGTCCCCAACGGCTTATCATGACGTCAAAAATCCACCCTCTTTTTTTTCCTTGATAAACTCCCGATTTGACAGAGATGACACTCAAAACCCATCTATCTATTCGTTTTCTCTCTCTCTCTCTCTGATTGCTCCACAAACTCCCGGCTTAGGAATAAAAACAAAATTGTATCTCGATCTTCATCTTATATCTATTTATGGTGTCGCACTGTGTACAATTTTCTCTTAACGTTCGGTTGTGTTCTGTGCTTGTCACACCAGTTCGTGTCGACATATATTTAGTTTCCGCCCCGATATATTAGAATTCAAGATGGACATTAGTAAAAGAATTAGATTTTCGGTATAACTGTGGTTTATTTGTACAAATTACAACGTTTCGGCCACTCATTCTATGGCCTTCTTCAGGTACAATTCAGCTAAGATTACAAAGGTTGTTACATCTGTGACAATCTCAATTGAACTGGTTGAGAAATCAAGATGGCTGCCGCTTCTCGACCTGCACGCCATCTACACATGAGCGATCGCAGCGCCCCTACATACAATTTGACACGAAATTCAAATGTTGTATGTTGTAAATGTTGTAGAAGGCCACAGAATGAGTGGCCGAAACGTTGTAATTTGTACAAATAAACCACAGTTAAACCGAAAATCTAATTCTTTTACTAATGATAACAACTGTGAAAGCCTAAACTCCAAAATTCAAGATGGACAATTTATATACATGGGAAAATATTTATATTTTGTTACCATGGCAACCATTTATTCTATCTTTCCTATGAAATACAAGAGTAAAGTGGTCTTCAGAAGATTTCAATCGCAAAATGAGAATATACATTTTAAGGAGCATCTAAAAAATAATTGAATTTTGAATTTCAATCAAAATCGCTGGGTTGAATTTTGAGAAAATCGAAAAAAAAAACTAAAAAAGTGCATCAGTAAAGTACTAGTACTCTTTAGTCGATTTTGTTCAAAAGCTTCGTGTTACGTCCCATGGGGGTGACTAACTTAAATATACAATTTCAACCTCAGCTCTTTTCGTTCTTGAGATATTTTGTTCACAGACAATCCATGTCACGAAAACCACTTTTTTGGATTCAGGGACCTCAAAACGTGTATATCCATCAAAATCTCGACATTGAATTTTTGACATGAATCCAATACTTTCTCTCTATATATATTAACATATATAGAGGTAAGAGAAAGTAAAAAGAATTGATTTGAACTCAATGGGGCAATTTCAATATAAAACGCATTTTCTATTCTAATGAATGTCAAAATACGAAAATAATAATATATAATTCTTTTTCAATTCGTTCGTTCCATTTTATTAATTCACTTAACGATAATTGACTTCATAAAAAAAAAAATAAAATAAAAAAAATCTCGTAACTTAATAAGCCATTGATTATATGGTTAATTTCCGCCCGCCCAGAGCGGATGTCACTCACAATTAAGCAACTTTTAATAATTGAATTAGTTTCTATTTTATAAATGTCACCGAAAAAAAAAAAAAAAACATTTAAGTGAAGCGAAATGTTTACATCTACTCTACTAGCAAGGTTCCCGCCTACTTTTTGTGTTTCAGACAATTATATACTTATTTGCAGCCAACAGTTAAGGGATGCTAAACGCGGTGAAACCTCGATTGGGTGACCCTGTGCTATCAATAAAATATAGTCGATTTCAAACACCTAAATGGCCTCAGTAGCTGAAAAGACCAATTAAATACAAAATAATAATAATACATTACTTTAATGAATTTTATAAATGCCTATTTATATATTTATATGAAAAAAAAGAAAACGTAATTTTTATTATTTTTTATTTGAAGTATTTATTATTATTTTTAATATGGAGAGAGAGCCTCTTAAAACTGAGAGGGAGAGAATTTCTTATCTCATAATTAATGATAACCAAAAACCACGTCCCGAAAATTCTCTTTTTATTTAAAAAAAAAAAAAAATCCCATAAAAATCCGTCCAGTAGTTTCGGAGTTAATGCGTTATAAAGGAAAAATTAAAATTAAATCTCACAATTATTATTCTATAATTAATTATATTTATAAATTAAAATTTATTTTTTTTTCAATTTTTCAGCCTAATTAAAAATTGGATAAATATAATTAATTATAGAATAATAATTATGAGATTTAATTTCAAATTTTTCCTTTATAATGCATTAACTCCGAAATTACTGGACGGATTTTTATGGGTTTTTTTTTTAATAGACCAAAAATGTGACTGACAGCCAATAATTGTAGCCTATACAACACTTTGTTTATATTTATTTCATATAAGCTCCTTTGTTTGTCTTTACAAACAACATCTATTATTAATATTCTTCTTATTTTTAATCTCATTCTTGATTAATCCTCCCTCTGCTTTTTGTTTTTGTGCACAAAAAGACTTTTTCTTTTTTGTCTGTGCTTAGAGACCCACACACACACACAAAGTTTGCTTTAATTTTGTTCATAATAGCCTCCGTCACGAGAATATCATGCGCTTTTGTCTCTCTCTCTCGACAAGTTTATGAGAAAATAAATGTTGCGCATTAGCTATATAATGAGTTTCTTTATAATAAAGATGTTTTAATAAGAAAAATCGTCTAAATAATAGCGATAATTAAAATAAAACGTTTCCCTTCCTCTTGGAGAAACGAAATCATATAAACAGTAATCTGAATTAAGTTATATTCTTTTTTTTTTTTATTTGTAAAGAGAAAAAACTTTTAATAAAAATCTGGTGTGACTGCGTACAACAGATTATTTTTTTGTTTTTTCATTTATTTATATCCCGAGGGAAATAAAAAAGACTCGCTTTCTTCAAGATGATCCATCATCATATTTTTAATAAACATCCATCATTTAAAGCTTTAAAATTTTAATAATTCCCCCCCCCTCCTTTTTCTCTTCTTTTCGCAATTTGTCTTCTTTAATTTTTTGATTTCTCTAACCTCCTGACTAAAAATGATTTGAATTCATACTATTAAAATTTTTCAAGGGATATTCATAAACAATTAAGTAGCAAAGAGTAAAAAAAAAAATTATTAGATCAGTTGGCATCGTTATTCTATTTTGCTAATTTAGATCTATATAAATATATGTATTTAATATTAATAGTGAGATATGATTTAGAAAGATAAAATGAACATTGATCAATGATGACAATGGCGCCCGAAAGGTTCTCACATCGCCTTCCTCGTTTTCTTATTAAAATTTAATACAGTATATTTCTTTTCTATTAAATTTATTAAAATTATTAATATTTTATTTCGACAAAACTTTTTAATTATAAATATTTTAAATTATATATTATTACAAATTTAAAAATTAAATTTCAAAATAATTATTTTATTATTAAATAAAATATAGTAATTGAATCTTTTAATTATTGATATGATAATAACGAAATAATATTAATTATGAAGAAAAGAAATAAACACGAACAAGAAACGGAGTTAGAAGTTAGGTTAGAAAGACAGAAATATTTACTGATCTTTTGAAAGAAATTCATAATGACGACTTCAAATCGTATAAAACCATTTAAGGTATGTGCCCTAAAGACTATGATCGTTTAGTAAAGAAGATAGAACCAATAATAAGGTAAAAAGATACTCAATTCAGATTGTCAAAAGCAGCTAGAGCAACTGCTCTATTTGATCAGTCAAATAGAGCGAGATCACTCTAGAGAGAAAGTCTCGGAGGTGTGTCCACTGCTACTCTAGCTAGATTTTGCCAATCCCTCTAGATCTTAGACTTAATCTAACTAGAGTGCTCTCAATGGGGTGTCCATTTGTAGATTGAGTCTCATATAGCTCTAGCGAGACTAAATCTAGCAAAAAAATCTACAGTGTACACGTACCTTAAGAGGCCGTGCCTTTGAGAAAATTCAATAAATTAATTCTAATTAGTGATTGAATCTTGAAATTTTTAATTTATATTTATTTCAAATCTAAATTATTAATTGAGAATCCCCCCCCCTCCGTGGCCGAGAGGTTAGAGTTGTTGACAAATGTCAATATTGATATCTTAAAACCAAAGGGACGAGGGTTCGGTCCCCAAGCAGTCCTATGAATTAAATTATTTAGATAATAAAAATCAAAAATGGGCCCTAGAATCGTATTTTTTTAATTCATTACCAAACAAACATTTTTGTTTATTTATATATATATACATAGCTATATACGTTCTACATCCCTTTAAATCTTTGCTAATTAGTGATTGAATCTCTTTGAAATTTTTAATTATTCTTTTTTTTTTATTTATTTCAAATTGTAATTATTAATTAATGCAATGCTCTCTCAGCTTTTTCCTGAATCTATATATCTTTTTTCTTGTAAGAAATCGTATTCATTCACTCAGCAATACACGGATTCCAATATAAGTAAGTCAATCTTCATTATTTTAGTTTTATGCTACGTACAATTAGCTGTGAAATCGTGCTGCAACCGAACGAATAAAGATAAAACTAAACTAGTTATGGTCTTGTTTGTACGAAATGGCCTAAATTGTACCACTCTGTGTCTTCATGAATGTACAGTGAGCTCCACAATTAAGTCCCCACTTGGTAGATTTAGCCTAAAGTATATGGTGTATAGTGAAATAATATTAATGACCTAAAAGGTAAAACGTAAAATCTGATTCAGATGATTTTATTTTACCTTTTAAAATATAAAATTATTTCGCCATACCATATACTTAAGGCTTTACTATCAGGTGGGGACTTAATTGTGGCGCTCACTGTACAACATTGATGGTAAATGGAGTGCGGTTGATATGCCAAGAACCATTCCCGAGCTGCAAAATGGCGACATGGGGATAAACGAAGTATGTAGGACTTACGGGGTTCCCAAAGCCAACTCTGAAGAGGCATATGCTAGGGACGAATATTTACGCCAACGACGATACAAACAAATTACCAGGGTTTAAAAGTATTGGTAGAGCCGCACAATTAAGGGATATGTGGTACAAAAAGGCAATAAAAAATTAAGCCTAAGTCTAATTTTTTAGAATTATTAGATGGGCGCCATCTTGTTTTCTTTTAATCTAGGCAGTTGGTCAACCAGATGTGTAAGGAATGAAAGGAAGGAGGAGAGAGAGACTCCTCCTTCGAAGAAGCCCCACCTCCATGGCCAAATAAATAGAAACACATGAAAAGTAGCAGGGTGGGGGGTGAAGGAGGAGGAGTTTCTCTTTATCCTTCCTTCCTTCTATTCCTTTGCGCTGTTACTGGTTGCCCAACTCCCATGAAACTTGGACACTATTTTGTTATTGAAATTTGACTTCTTAAAATTATTCTCTTCACAAGGGTGATGAGGAAAGGGGGAATAAGAAATTAGAGGTTATTTCTGAGTGAATATATTGTGCTATAACGAATAACGCATGCCCGATCACTTCAACAATTGGAGGGTTCAGAATACAAGTGAACCAAGTCCACTTTATTTACTTTTGAGCTACAGAGGTTTAAAGTTAAAGATTCATAACAAAATTACCTGTTAACATTTTTTAAAATTCAAGCCAAGCCGATATTTTCAGAACTAGGACTTGGTCATTATTACACAGAAATTGTACATAGTTAGTGCATGTTATAGCGTTGCTAACTCTAAAATGACAAAAAGTGGCCTTGGTTCACTTGTATTCTGAACCCTCCATTTATAAATATCCTCCATTCACTGTCCAGCAGGAATGACTTGAACAATGCACTATCCTATGCTCCAGTATTTTGTTTTCGTATCATCAACATGGTTAGTTAACAAACGCGCATTACGGTCCTGAAGATTAAAAAAAACAGGTGGATTTCAAAATAAAAGAAGATTCTCTACTAGGTATTGTAAATATAATCAATTTAGATAAAACTTGGCACATAGTTGAATAGGGTTGGTCGTTGGTCGTCTCTTCCCATGGTGTCCTCTTCTGATTCCTCGGCATGATTTTCCTGCCTTATCATTAAGGCGAACATGGATATACCGTTCCACATTGGAAGATCACTTGCTCCTTTCTTGACATATTTGTCTTCTGACACCCCTACCCATATTCCAAAGAACTTATTGTTTCGGATGTGCAACCATTCATTCATCCAGTCATATTAAAATATTTGATCTAATTAATTTTTTAACATCATAAAAAGAATTAACAAAATTTTATCATATTTTTTCATTCATCATCATCATCATAAGTTATCTACTTCCTCTCACAAGCCCGTTAGTGGCGATTCTTCTTTCTCCATTCATCCCATTTCTGAGCTAATCTTTTCATTCCTTCGTATCCATCTTCCTCCTTCAATTCATCCTTCAATTCAGAGCTATCTGCTTCCTCTCGCAGGTCCGTTAGTGGCGATTCTTCTTTCTCCATTCATCCCTTTCCTGACCTAATCTTTTCATCCCTTCATATCCATATTCCTCCTTCAATTCAAAGTTATCTGCTTCCTCCCGCAGGTCCGTTAGTGGCGATTCTAATTTCTCCATTTATCTCTTTCCTGACCTAATCTTTTCATCCCTTCGTATATAATTGATGAGCTTGCAGAAAAGGTAGACCTGCTCAATGCCAACTTAATTGGGATAAACGAGGCCCTGGAAAGCTTAAATCTTAAGATCAATCCGACTAAATCTAAGTCTATGATTATAGGTTATTCTAGGCTGAGAAACAAGATAGATGTAGAAGCTATTCC
>JAKCPI010012685.1:0-26205 GCA_023213315.1 Euborellia annulipes
CACGGTGGGCTGAAATAGGAAAAAAGCGGCCATAATTCGAAAAAATGAACTTCAAAATATAAAAACAACGTTTTGCACACTAATAATAGACTATATGTGGACCTCAGTATAATAATTCTTTTTTTTTTTTTACCCAACCCAAACCAGAGTTATAGAGCGCTAAAGTGGGCAAGAAAACTTACTAACTTTTCTTTGCGTTTTAAGTCGATATCCAGAAATTTTTTCATGTAATAATATTGATCCAATTTTAATGAATTTTTTTTTTAATCATAGATAAATTAATCTTCTTTCTGAAAATAATTTTGTTTTTCTTGTATTTCAGTTATTTATTTTTAAATAAATTTTTTTTGTAAGTAAAAAAAAGCAATATAAATTTTTTCAATTTCAAAAAAGTATATGGGATCCATGCGGATCCCTAACAAACTCTATAGATTCTGAAACTAGAATACTTGTAGAACATGATTGCATCGGAACTTTTTTGCCCGAATTTGCCCGCCGAATTTTTATTAATTTTTTATAATTAAATCGGCAGAAAAACAAGTGATTTACGTCAAACCATATGAACTTCTCTCTGCTTTACAGATAATATTGAAACGTGACAAAGGGCTGACGGACAAAATAAAATCAGGCTATGATTAGAATTACCCAAAATTTTATGGTGGGGGCTCAGATTTTGTAATCTTTTGAAAAAATAATCTATTAAAAGGGAATATCCAATATTTGAAAATGTTATCTTTTCTTGTTCATATTCTATATAAGGGGCTCGAGCCCCCCCTCCCCCACCTCCCCCAATGTTGAGGGAAGAGAAAATAAGTCATCTTTGTAATCAGCAATCCATTAAAATGTATAAAAGACGTATTGCTTATATAAGTTATATAAAAAAAAAATATTTTTTTGACCTTTTGAGCAAGGGGTAGTTTACCCCATCTATATATTTTGTAAAAATAAATGACATTTTTGTAACGAGTGACCTTTAAAATGTATATAAAGATATATTGCTTGTAATTATCAAAGCAAAATTTTTTTTGACACCTTGACTAAGGAGTAGTTCACTCCATGTATGTTTTTTGTAAAAATAGATGACATCTTTGGAATCAGCATCCATTAAAATGTATATAAAGACATATTGCTTGTAATTATCAAAAAAAAATTATTTTTTTGCTCCCTTCAGTATGGGGTAGTTCACCCCCAGGTATGTTTTTTGTAAAAATAAATGTCATTTTTGTAAAACGCATATTTTTTTGATTTTTTGACATATGTTTTTCTTTATATTTCACACATCATAATTTTTTTTTCAACTTTGTCAAGGGGTAATTTCAACCCCTTTAGGTAAAATATGAAAATATTGAAGGGTATAGAAGAACATATGATTCTGTATGTATAGTTTTAATTTTGTAAAAATCCGCCCAAAAAAAGATAATTATGGCCGCTTTTTTTTCGATTTCAGCCCACTGTGCGCCTCTTTCAATGAATACTACAATATTACGAGTATTTGTTGCCTACTTTAAAGAACCTACCACGCCTTGTCTTTTATTTTTAGAGTCAGGTCTTTAGTTTCCTGACGAGACTATGAGCTTCGGAATTGGTTTTAATTTAATTTTTAATACACGAAAAATAAATAGGGTGAATATATTAATAATATAAAAGTTAAGAGGGGGAAGAAAAACTAGCTTAATTTGAATTATGTATATCAATGTTATGTAAGATATTGCTATAAAAGATAAGCAATCTTTTTAAACTTTGCTATAAAGTTATAGCTATAGATTTTATTATTAAACACACTTGCACTCTATGATTTTAATTTTAATAAAACTTGAAATTATTTATTCAAAAGCATAATTTAAAATAAAATAAAATAATCTGTCTTTGCCTATTTTTATATTATACTGTATTACACCAGTATATAGAGTTTCATATAAATTGTAATTTTGGAAGGTTTTTATTTAATCATAAATATAATTAAGTTTATTTTATTTGAAAAGTTATGAATGTGTTATTGATCTTGTTTCAAAGATGTTATGGTAGAAATTTTTTTATATCTCTCGTAAATGGGGGCTTGTTAATAAACTTGACTACTGTAGACTTGCCAAGATAAATAATATTCTTCTAAATTTTTTTATTAAAAAAGTAATTAAATTAAGATTGTTTAATATCTATGTAAATCTTAATTAATGAAATGGAAAGGTTCTTTTAAAAATAGAAAACAAGAATGATATAATATAAAAGTGGGTAGGGGGATGGAATCCGTAGCGTAACGTTTTTTAGCTGGGCCCCCCCCCGCAAACCTTTATTTCGGGCCCCATTATTAGACCTTACAAAAAATATTTTTAAAATACAGTATATCCCTGAGCCCTGAGGGCCCCGGGCCCTCACAAAGACAAATTTTCATTAATTTTTTTTTTAATCTAAATTTTTCCGTTTTTACCGCAGCCCTGAGAGCCCGGGCCCTTTCAAAGACAAATTTTCATTAATTTGTTTTTTTTTTATCTAAATTTTTCCGTTTTTACCGGAGCTCTGAGGAGATACAGTTTTTAGCCCGGCCCGGCCCGTGGGCCCCCCAAGGTCAGGGGCCCCCCGCATTGCGGGGTCTGCGGGGGCGTACGTTACGCCACTGGATGGAATACATTATTTCAAATTGAAAAAAAAATTATTTTTTTTTAATAGTAAAAAATCTCAGAATCGTCAACTAAACTAATGATATACAGTATATAATTTCCTAAAATTCTATTCAATATATTGTATTCAAATCAAAGATTATTTATTTCTTTTCTAATAAATCACCGCTAGGATCCTTCTGATTAAATTAATTTTTTAATAACAGTATATTTTTATATTTTCTTTTGTTTAGATATCAATGAATTCAGTGGCTGTTAGTTAGTTTATATAGCAGGAAAAGGAGCAGAAGTAAACAAGACACTATTCAGTGGCGTAGCGAGGGGAGGGGCAAGGGGGTCATCATGCCCCGGGCGCTACTCACAAAGGGGCGCCAAATGGTCCGCAAAACAAAAAATAATTTTAATGTCCGGGAAAAAATTTTTCGGCGTGACGGGAAAATTTGGTTACGCAAAAAAATAACATTTTTCCGCAGGAAGGGGGAAAAATTCCGCAAAATTTAGCCTCCCTAAAAAAAAAGGTAAAATGATTTTAACAGCAGGGCAAAAAATTTTCCGCAGGCAGGAAAATGGAAAATTTTTAAGTTCGGGGCCCCCCTAAAAAAATTTCTATATACCCCCCTGTATATGGTTTTCGAATGGTGGGGGGGGCGCTAAAAAGGTATTGTGCCCCGGGCGCGAATTAAGCTCACTACGCCACTGACACTATTCATTCAAGTCTCCACCTCACAAAACGAACAAGCAACCTGACATATGACATAGTATAAGGATAGATCGAAGCCCCTTACCTAATGCAATTTATTGGCGAGAAGAAGTTATATTTTCAAAAGTGACCCAATTCGCCATAATTTACTCAACATAATAGGCTAATATCTTCCGAAGAAAATTGAGAATAAAATTTTAAAAACAAAACCATTGTTTAATCATAATATTTCTATTAAAAACTATAAGGTATGGAAAATTTTCTGAAAATCTGCTTTTTTAGCTATCATGAGATGTGAAAAATATTATCAAACATAGATGGATTTAAATTCAAAAATAAGTATTATAGGTTTAATAAATTTCAAATTTTTGATAATTTCCCAAAATGTCCACGTTTTCGGTTCCTAATTGTAAAATCCGGGCATTTTTCATATCCGGACGTAAAACTGTACATGTGGTTCAAATCCGGACTGTTCGAACGAAACACGGACGTAAGTTAAACCTATCTATGTCTATTAAAAATTTAAAAAAAGATGGTGGGAATCTATTTTGATAGGAATATTATTATTATGGTTATGGAGAAAAATACACCAGCGGTTGCTTTCCACATTAAAATAATTTATTTTAATAAATTTTTTTATTAAAACACATTAAAATACCACATTAAACACCCCATAAAACACCACATTAAAATAATTTATTTTAATAAATTTATTTATTTTAATAAATTTATTTATTTTAATAAATTTATTTATTTTAATAAATTTATTTATTTTAATAAATTTATTTATTTTAATAAATTTATTTATTTTAATAAATTTATTTATTTTAATGTGGAAAGCAACCGCTGGTGTATTTTTCTCCATAACTTTAACGATCTGTCCCAGCATATTTAACTTATATTATTATTATAGAATCCAGGATATAAAATTTGGAGAAGAGAAAGAAAAATTCCTCGTATGGACTCAAATGAAGTAATGATCAATGGACGGATGGGTGCGTGTTGGTGATAAAATAATTAATATTTATAGAAAACTTCTTATAAAGGAGAAGAAAAATAGTTTATGAGTAGTTATTTTTTAAAAACTAGAAAATAAATATTTAATAATAATAACTTATTGTTCTATATAAAATATAATTTTTATTTTCAAATTACGAATAAAATTAAATTAAAACATTTATAAGAGCTCCCTGGGATATAAAAAAATTGATTGATTGTTGTCATCTCCTAGATAGCCGGGGGGCCTGGCATGGTGGAAAGAAACCGCCAACATACTAGATGCGGTTAAGTGATGCCAAGCTCGGCGAAAGCTCGAACTGGTGATCCCGAACAATCAGCGTGTGGAACGTCTCCCGGTAGCCATCAGTACTTTGTATTTTAAAACTACAGTATGTAATAAACTCAAAAACCCTAAATGGCCTCAGTAGCCGAACACGGTCAAAATAAATAATAATAAAATAAAAAAAAAATTAAAAAAATTCTCCTAGATACTCTGTTGTTACGCCTATAGGCGTATATGTACATATATGTATCAAAAAGTTTAGAACAAAAAATATTTTATCATTTCAGTAATTACATAAATCCCAGACTTAAAGTGAATAGGTGAAAGAGAGATGTCTGACTGCACAGGGGAAGTGTCAGGCAGCCGGAGGAGTGGGGAGGAGTGACTACGAGAGTGAAAAGGAAGGGGTGAAACGAGTTACAATAATCAATCATTGATAAAAGATAATTATTAGAAAATAATAATTAACATATTGCAGTATCAAATTTAAAATAAATTTTAATTTTTTTAAATTGGGAAAGAGCAAGCACCGGAGCAGCAAAGAGAAAAAGCCTTTGTATACCAAATGCCGAAGAAGTCGATTCGGACCAAATTTATCCGTCCATTCTCATTTATATATGGACTGAGGATGGAAGAATAAATTTTGTCCGAAACGTCATCTTCAGCATTTGGCATTCAAAGGTTTTCTTTTCTTTGCTGGTCCCGTACTTGCCCTTTCCCAACTTGTAACTTCAACAGTAACTTCTCTCCGGATTATATTTTAATTTTTTTATTAAATATATAGGCTAAATATATAATCCAAAACTCAAATAAAAAAAAAAAAAAAAAACATTGTGTGGTTTTATGAAACCACGATGCAAGTGAAACTTTTTTCGGATCGTAGACTTTTAACTGAAAATTTTCAGAAAATTATTCAATTAAAGGTATTAAAATCGCGTTTTTAATCTTAATTTAATAATTGGAAAATGGGAATGATAATGGGAAATCAATTGGCGTTAAATTAAAAACTGAGAAAAATATTTATTTAGTATTTGAATCATTTTAAATTATTTTAAAAATTATATTTTATCAATTTAAAAATTGAAAAATTAAATCTCACAATTATTTTTTTATAATTCGTCATACATATTAAATTTCAACTTTCCTATTTTTGTCGTCATATCTGGGGAGGTCATAACTTTTAGATTCACGGCCTTTTCAGAAGTTTATTCAATTAAGGGTATTAAAATCGCGTTTTTTTACCCGTGACGGCTTGTAACGCGACATGCTGATAGAGAAACGAAAAAATTTGTGTCAATCAAAATAAAGTTTCACTTTAAAAATTATTTAGTCCGACATATATCTATAAACATATATAGGTAAGAGCCCCCCTCCGGGTGACCGAGATGGCTAATTGTTGACAAAGGTCAATAATGATCCTGGAAGGCACGGGGCGCGGGCTTGGATCCCAGGCAGTCCGATGAATTTATTTAAAAATCATCTGGATTCCAAATGGTATAAATAAATGTGCCTGGACCCCACCCTAATGCTTGCTTTATATTTTGTTTCAGCCTTTTTTATAAATTAATTGAATATTTATATTTCAAATACTGTAGAAAACTTAAGTAAAAGAAAGTTGTTTAGTTCCGCCAAGTGTTTTTTTTTTTTTTTTTTTTTAATAAAACAAAAAGATTTATTTCCTTTGAGTAACTTGGTAACAAGTCATAATTCGGAATATGATTGATCGTCTCAAGAAATGAGAAGATAATTTTCGTTGTCTTACGACAAGCCAGGGGCTTCCTCTCCGTCCTTCGTCAAGTGAATGCAATCAGGAAAGAAATACAAGATAGATCGCTCGCTCACTCTCACTCTCAGTCGACGAACCCAAACCACTTTCTTTGCAAATAAAAGTTCCTGTTTAAATACTTCTTTTTTTATCAAAAAAGGAACTTTTTGTCTTCAGATAACATCAGCATGCAGATATGAAATTGTGCAAGAGTGAAGTAATTGTAAGCTAAATAAAAGACGATTATATGTGTAGGCCTACATTTAAAACTAGGCCTAGTACTTTACTAAAGTACTTTTTCAGTTTTTTTTCTTCGAATTTCTTAAAATTCCCTGGAACGATTTTGATTAAAATTCATAAATCAACTATTTTTTAGATGGTAATAGGTAGAATCTTATGGGGGCTCACTGGTGTAATGGGATAGGGTGTTGGTTTCTATAAAGAAGATCAGTGTTCAAATTCCCCCATTAAATAAAAATATTTATTTAAGTCTCGAAAAACCATTATTAGCTTATTCAGAAGCTGGTTGCTTTAGGCGGCATTTAATTAAAAAAAAATGAGGTCGATAGCTTCAAAATTGTGACCGCTGGAACTTCTCAAAATCAGCACCTCGAGACGCGCACCTTAATGTAAACAAATCCTCAAACAGGCACTTGGATTGGAACAGTGGATCTCAGAACAATAGCCCCCAAGCACTATCGAGGAGAGGGAGTTGCTGTGACATTCTGTCCTATGGAAGGGACCCAAAGAAGTTTCCCTCTCAGTGATGCATTCCTCGAAAGGAGTAGAGAGACCCTCCTCAACTAGGACACGATATCTCATAGAAGAGGTTGGATCAAAAAATAAGGATTAGCGCATTAGCTAAAAGTGAACGCAGGAGGAGGAGTTAGAGAAAGGAAATAAATGTTACTTCAAGGAGTGCCGGTAGATGGCGACGGCCAGAGGCCGGTTGGGTTTGAGGTGTAAGACAACGAGCATGGAAGCACCTCGGGTAAATGTACGGGAATCCCGATTAGAATTTCAAGGCTTTACAATAGACCGTAAATAATAATATATCGTTTTAGATATGAATATTTGCGATAAGATTTTATGCTTTGATTGGGCACATTGAGTCCCTGGGATTCGAATCAGGACTTCGAGGCGGATAGACTATCTAGGCCAGCGGTCGAGGAACTTTTTTAATCATTACTCCAAAATATTTTTGTGTAAGTTGATATTACCCCATGGCGAAGAGCAAAAAAAAAAAACGAAATCGCCTCTTTTTAGCATCTTTCATATTATAGCCCCCATGATAATTTTGAAACTCACTCAATTTTACTCACAAAAGTTTCATTTTTCCCCCAAAAAATTCAGTTTTACTCCATTTGGGGTAATTTACCCCGGTTCCCCGACCGCTGATCTAGGTGGACCAATGTTCATATTTCGTTACCATGGCAATAATTTTTCTTATCATTCTTATGAATAAAGTGTGCTTCAAATAATCGTGGAGGTAATATGAGAAAATAGATTTTAAAGAGTATGTAAATCAAAATAATTGATTTATGAATTTTAATAAATTACGTATTAGGGGAATTTTTAATTATAGACCACATTTTTGTTATTAATTATTTATTAAAAATATAAATACTGTACAACATTGCGAATGCTTATTCTGCAGCCGTTTTCACGTACTGTGCACTTACAGTATTTATATTTTTAATAAATAATTAATAACAAAATGTGGTCTATAATATAATTAAAAATTCTCCTAATAATAATAATTCAAACCACAAAAGCTTTAATATTCACATTCGTGATAAATATAACCTAACAATTCAATTTTAATAAAAATCGTTAGAGAAAATCGAAACAAAAACAACTGAAAAATCAGTAAAGTACTAGAAGTATTATACTCACTGGGTAATTTTATTCAAAAAAGTAGTCTTGTTTGTCTCTCCCCCCCCCCACTGACACGGAAGAGTAAGATACCCCCTTATGTAATTTAACTATCAAATTTTAACCTCGTTGTTCTTTTCTTTCTTTTTTAGTCCACGCATAGAGACCATTTCGCGGTTTTTGGACTCCATGGGCCTAAAAGGGGTATATTTTCATCAAATACAACGAATTTTTGATCGCAATACTTTCTATATAACATAACGTAAACACATACATAAATAGGTAAAAGAAAGTAAATAATAATTGTAAAAAGAGTCTATATTCAGAAAAAAAAATTTTAAAGTTAGAAATTCTTCTGTAATCATAAGGAGTGATTTTTAAAGATAATCCTAAAAAATAACTATATCTATAAATAATTGTAATCTTAAAGTATGGGCACTTCATTATCCAGATTGCATTTTTTCCTTAAGACACCTTTGGGAAATTTTTTTTTTTAAATAAGGCTCTTTTTTTCTCTAATTTTAAATAATAATTCCTATTATTTCATATTCCTTTCTTCATAACTTTCACAGGAAGAAATTCATAGACCCACACAGTGACATACATTTTCTAGAGATAAAAAAATCACTTATAAGAAGCTAAGAATATATTATATAATTGTTTATTTTTATTAGCCTAACGTCCTTCCCCCCACCCCCACCTGGAGTTTCAGGGATATCATTTGTAACCCAGTTTATTTAAGGAAAATTTGTAATTTTTAAAAATTAATTCCAAGATAATTTTGAAACGCACTATTTTTCTTAAAAAATATTCCAAAAAATAAAAATAATTGTTTTTTATTCATATACTGTATTTTAAGAGTACAATAAAGAGAGAGAGACATGTCATGGTCATTTTAAACTAGTTTGGTATTCTATCAATATTCAGTCATCTTTAAAAGAAAGTGAGAGTATATTCTTCTTGTATAATCGAAATGAAAATGGGTGACCCGCCGAGAGATCTAAAGAAAGCACCATTAAAAGGAAAAGGAGGAGGACGATGACGTCAGTAAGGTAATTGGCAACTTGAGGAGCGCTTCAGCAGTTCAGTTGTTTGTAAGTGAAGGGGAGAGCAACATGTGTACGAAGGGCCTGTCATCGGCTAATCGGGACAAAACAAGGACATACCCCATTGCAGGTTAGTAATTGTTGCAAATTCTGAGCTAAGAAAAATTCTACTAGCGTGTTTTTTTGGTGTGTGAAATGTCAATATTTTCATTTATAAAATAAATAATGTCAAGAGGTTTATTTCATATTAATAATAATAAATATATAAAACAGTCGATAAATTTTTGTAAGTTTTTAATCGTTTTATAGCAATTTAAGCGAATCAGAAAATTGCTTCCTGATCCAAGTTACGACAAAAGTTTATTTTAATTAAAATAAATAGGGCCCGGCTCTATATGGACTTAAATATTAGAAAGAAAATGATCTTAGACGAAAAAAAAAAATTGTTTAATGTTTTTATAATTTTGAAGATACCTATAAAATACTAAAATACTATTGATAATAAAATCTGTAATTATTGATAATTTTGATAGTAGAGTAGTACAGCGGTTCCCAACATTTTTTGATGTGCGGCCCACTTTTTCAGTAAAAAAACCGCTAAGGCTCAGTGTATGTGTACTTGTTAAACCTATATATTGGCCTATATAATTTTTATTTTTCCTTAGTCGTCCGCGGCCCAGTTCTAATAAGCCCGCGGCCCACTGGTTGGGAACCGCTGGAATATTAAGTATAGGCTACTGTATATCTGTCTTCTCAGTGAATAAGTTGTTAAGTCGATTTTTGTCCAAATTGAGTCAAATAGTCTAAGAAAAGCAGGGAGGTATTTTTTTCGTAGTATTCAATTGGGCAAGCCAGGGGTTGTCTCTAAACGTAGTTACTAAGGTGTGGGTTTTTTTAAAGTTAATCTGAATCTTCAGTTTTGTAAACTTTAAGTCATGTCCTGAAAAATAAACAAAATTGACTTAACCACTTTTACTGGGATGACAGATATATGAATGATGTTGAAGCTTCATTAAAGAAGGACGAAAGGTAGGAGCTGTCAAGACACGATGATGTTGGGACAATAGATTTCGAATTAGCCGAAACGTCTTAAGCATTCAGATACTTCAAATTTGGCCAATCCAGCGTTATACCCTTTTTTATGGCAAGACTTTTTGTATAAACCTGGTTCACATATTATAAATCATTTGAAAATTTCGAGACATGTATTGAATGAGATTTTATTATTTAAGTCTCGATCGAACTCAGATAGCATAATTTACAACTAAAAATTATCATATGAGAATGTGGTGTATTGGCAGCCAAGGTGAAAAATAAAAGATTTTATTTTGCCGAAGGTCCTGATAATAAGTGCAATCGGCAATCGAAACATCGACAAAATATAATATTTTAACTAGTTGTTTCTTGATGGCTGGATATTATGATATGAGGATGCGTTACAAGGGCAGCCAAGGCGAAAAATAAAACAAAAATCTATTTTTTGTCGACGTTTCGAGTGCCGATCGCACTCTTCATCAGGACAAAAATGATGTCAATTCGTCAGGTCGTTTGACATGGCAGTATAGCAACGTTTTAACCATTTTTACATTTACTTGAAGACTCCAGTATTTCGACCGTCGACAAAAAATAGATTTCTGTTTTATTTTTCGCCTTGGCTGCCCTTGTAACGCATCCTCATATTATAATATTTTATTTTTCACCTTGGCTACCACTCATTCGAGCGATGCTTAAAAATGAACTAATGATGAGAAGTGGCTGTAGACTTGGAATTGGGTATAGGAGATGAGACTTTGCAGCCAAGGAAATTAAATAAAAAACTTATTTAATTATTAATCGTCTACGATTGTAAAATGATCTAGATAAAAATTTGGATGTATTTAAAGCGAATTTAGGGGTCGCTACCAGCGATTTAAAGTTTAAAATAATGCCAATATTACAGTATATTAACCCAGTATAATATTTTTTCTGAAATTAAATTTTTTTTTATCAAAATCCTCCATAAAAAAATATCTAGAGAATAAAAGAAATTCCCAATTTTAATTACTAAGATAATGAGTGATCACATATGAGATACTGGGACAATCCGGTGTGTATGCACGCAGCACACAACTTTCTCTTACCTTCGGTAATCGAAAGTTCTGTGCTTGACACACCAGATTTTTTGTGTGGACATATATTTAGTTCCCGACAGTACGGAACATTTGAATTCAGATGTAAAATTTATAAGTAGGCCTTATAGGAAAAAATTTAAATTTTGTTACCATGGCAATCATTTCTCCTATCTTTCCTATGAAATACAATAGCAAAGTGGTCTTCAGAAGATTTCAATGGCAAAATGAGAATATACATTTTAAAGTGCATCTAAAAAATAATTGATTTTTGAATTTAAAAAAAAATCTGGTGTGACTGGCGCACAGCACACAACTTTCTCTTACATTCGGTAATCGAAAGTTGTGTACTGTGCTTGTCACACCAGATTTTTCGTGTCGAAATATATTTAGTTCCCGATAGTACGGTCCATTTGAATTCAGATAAGGGTCATTCCACGTCAGTTCAACCAGGCCATTTCACCCATAATCTCAGATTTTTATGAAACTTGGTATGTTTGTTCTATATATAGAGATAAGTAACAGCACCAAATTTCAATTTTTTATCTCACTTATTTTTCGAGTTATGGCTCTTTAAAGTTTTGATTTTTTCACCTTGCGCGGCTTGGCTAATGCCAAACAAAATGTGACATGGAAGAGAAAATAATTTCTCATTTGCTTATTTGACACCCAATCTTGATGAAATTTTTTTGGTAGGTTCTTTAAACAATAAGGAATTAGAAAAAAAATATATCACGAATCTAAGTTAATCCTAAAATATAAAAAAAAAATTCATATTGTTGATTTTTTTTTAGATTTGAAAACGCAAACATGCTTTAGCGCTAAAGCCAATATCTGCAAAAGGAATGAGATATTCAAGAAATTTTTTTTCCTAAATAATCTACATGAAATGGGCTTTAATTTAGTAAAATAAAATGTTTGTGTATTTTGTTCCCTCTATTTCTAAAGTCCATTGCAAGTTTCAATATATAGTTTTACATGTTAAAAAGATTTCAAGGGCAAAATGAAAATATACATTTTAAAGAGCATCTAAACAATAATTGATTTATGAATTTTAATAAAAATCGTTGCAGGAAATTTTGAGAAAATTGGAAAAAACTGAAAAAGTACATCAGTAAAGTACTAGTACTTTTTGGCCGATTTTGTTCAAAAGCTTATTTTGAGTGTCCCGGAGGGTACCTAACTTAAATATAAAATTTCAACCTCCTAGCTCAATTCTTTCATGATTTCAAATGGACACTGTGTGTGTGTCTGCTTAAAACTGAACACAGACGAAAATTCAATCAATTCAATTGAAAGTATGAAAGGATAGGCTCCTTGCTAGCTAGCTCTGAAAGTCTTTTGAAAATAAATTACTTCATGTGAGATTTCAAATAAAGTCCCACATTAATTTGGCCTATTTTGATAAAAAGGCACATACGATTGTTGTCATCAAAAATGACCCTTTAATATCATATTCCACATAGCACATTGGGAAGCATTTTAAGCAAGGAACCAAAGTTGATGACCTTGAAAGAGTAAGTTAAATAAAAGCATTAAATAATTAAAAAACAAATAAAGATAATTTTTGATATGATTAGTATTTAATCTCATTTTTAGACTGAACAAGCGCAAATAACTAGTTAAAAATAACTATATTTTGACACAAAGAATGCCTTACAAATAAAAAAATTTTGAAAAATTGTAATTTTATAATTCAATAAAGGTGTGGTGGCTGTGATGATAATTCAGAGAGGAAGGGCAGAAGGAAAAAGGAAATAATTCTGAATGCTACAACAATTTTCCGTGAAAACAATTATCCAGTTTTCTTGATATATAAATTAATAAATAAATATAATACAGGTGTCACAAGTTCAGACCGGCCGAGTCTCGAGAATAATTTAAATAAAAAGCCACCTATCTATTATTCAATTACATACATCCCTGGAGTTACCGAAAAATTAAAAAAATTATTTTTAGATTTCAATATAATTTTAGCACCGAAACCTTCCAACAATCTAATGTGCCTATACAACAACAAAGACAATATTCCTCTTAAGTTGCGCCAGGATGTTGTATACCTTGTGAAATGTTTAAATTGTCCTGACCCTGGCTCATACTATATAGGGCAGACATGCAGACAATTGAAATGTCGTATGTCAGAACATGAACGAGATATCAAAAATAAATCTAAAAACACTGCCTTGGCAACACATTGTTCAGATCTTGGCCATAAATTTGACATTAACAATATTAGAGTGCTGCCTTGAGAAAATAAAATATCCAGAAGACTTATACTAGAAATGTGTTTCATACGTTCCTTTGGGCAGTCGGCTATCATTTTTCGAGAGACAGCGAAAAACTTGGTAGAGCCTTTGACGCTGTGCTCTTCCATAGTTGACTGGAGACACATCATTATACAAATTAAAGAAAAATATATTTTGTTTCTCTCATCAGGTAGACACCCTAATGCTCATATTATATTATAATAATCCAGTCATTAAGAAATAATTATTTAAGTATCGTTTAAAGCCTAAGATGCTCAAGAGACAGAAAAAATTTCATTTTATTTTTTTTGGCGGGGGGGGGGGGGACAAACAGAAACAAAATTTTTTAATGTTGAGTTGATTTTTGCAAATTTTACTTTGTGTAAGGGAAGGGGGTATCATGTGTTATCGACCTTCCCCTACTTGAATTTTAATTAGAAGACATCACTGAAGTTTAACTAGCCAGGAGACTATTCTTTAGGGAAACGAATCATCGTTGCAATTTCCAACAAATTTGTACTTTCTCTTACCTCTATATATGTTAATATATAGAGAAATAAAGTATTGGATTCATGTCAAAAATTCGATGTCGAGATTTTGATGGATGCACACGTTTTGAGGTCACCTGAATCCAAAAAAGTGGTTTTCGCCACATGGTATGTTTGAACAAAACATCTCAAAATATCTCAAGAATGAAAAGAGCTAGGGGTTGAAATTTTATATTTAAGTTAGGCACCCCACTGGGACGTGACACGAAGCTTTTGAACAAATTAGCCAAAGAGTACTAGTACTTTACTGATGTAATTTTTTCAAACAACGCTCAAAGACTATGTTAGCCAGTCAATATTCGATTCACGATCGTTACAGGTAAGCATCGGATGGGTGACCCCGAACAATCAGCGTTGTTTAATTCATTCCATATGTATTTATTATTGTGTTAATGGCAGGCAGAGACCAGGAGCCAAAAATATTCTTAGAGGAAATCATAAAATAAAAAGGTCTGAAGAATATTCAGATCGTCATAATATAATTAATAATTAATAAAATTACACCGCATTACCTAAAGGAGGGTTGGGAGGGGGCTTCAATCAAATAATTTACCTAGAGCACCAAGGCCAATATCTACGTCAGTGGTTGATTAGGATTTGTTGTATTCTATGCTTGAACATTATTACAAAGCACTAATTAACTAAAAATATTTAAAAATTTAAAAATATTTAATTATATCAAACAAATTTTGTTATTCTTGAAATGATCATAGAAGATAGAGCTGGTCCTTTTGATTTACCCGAGAGGCTTAATTTGTGATAATACGACTAAGCTCCATACGTAAAGGCAAATTGGAAATGGGACTTATTATAAGGAGCTTAAATACTAAAATTCTATTTGGTATCAGTATATTCAGAATTGAACCCTTTTATGTGACCCATCTTCCTCTTCAAAAATAAATAATCTAGTATATTAAGAAAACTAGGTAGAGATTTGTTTGAATTTTTTTCCTAAATAACAACACCCCCTTCCCCCCTGTGGCCGAGAGAAAAAAGTGTTGACAATGTCAATATTTAAAGTGTTTTTTTTTTTTTTTTTTTTTTTTTTTTTTTTTTTTTAAACATTCACACTTTTTTCTCATTCACACTCACACTCACACACACATTCACACAGTCTTTTCGGCAACTCTGGCCATTTAAGACTTTAGACGATAACCGTTGTGTAATTAATAAATGTATTGTGGGTTGAGGCATTTCTATTTAAGCCATCTGGTATCCAAATGGCTTAAATAAAATCATCGGACTGCCTGGGTCCGAACCCGCGACGTTTGGTATAGGAGGTAGGCACGCTACCTACTACGCCAGACCCGGGGGCATTTAATGTGTTAAAGGCGCTGGATCAGATCCCAGCCAGTCCGATGAATATATATTTAAATTAGGAACCGACCGAATATTCGGTTTCGGCCAAAAATCCTGGTTTCGACCGTAGTTTCGGTTTCGGCCAAAAAGTAGCCGAAACCTGAGGCTGAAAAGATGGGATGAGACTCGCATGCAAAAAAAAAAAAAAAGTCAAATGATTTGCACTTGAGGGAGAAAAAAATTTTCCCCAGGGCGGAAAAAATTTCAAAAAAAAAAAAAGTTAAAATGATATGAATTTTTTTATAGAAAATACAAGTTTCTGTTTCGGTTACGGTTTCGGCCGAAACTAAGATTGAGGCCGAATATTCGGTTTCGGCTGGAAATCTTGTTTCGGTCGGACCCTAATTTAAATCATTTGTATACCAAATGGTATAAATAAATGTGCCTAGACCACCTAATATATTTAATATAAGGTGTATCGTTAAAATCTATATGGACTAAGATATGGGAAAGACTTAAAAAAAAAAATGAGTGTGAATTAGTCAGTCAATATTTCGTTTAAGATAAAGACAATTCACGAGATGTGTTTGTGATTTGATTTACTAAATTGCTCCCCCTCGACTCGAACCAGGATTTCCGGCTTTTGTGGCTGACTACCTTTATCCTAGGTCTCGCAAATTTGGCAGTAGCCGTGAAGGGAGTGTTCTTTATGACAGCTTTCTTGTTCCACGCTCTCGTCGGCTTCTTATGTTAATAATAAATTTTATTACTTCCAAATTTTCGAACAGATAAGTTACCATAGTCTCGTAATCAATTTCGAAATTAATATCTATTCATGAAATAATCATTTTATATAATATATATTAATTAGATAAAAATCAAGATATTATTTTTTATTTATTTATAATTGGCCATTTAGAAGTTAGCATTTATTTATTTTCAGTATAAAGTGTTTGATAAAAATCTGGTGTGACTGGTCGCACAGCACACAACTTTCTCCTATCATTGCTAAGAGAAAGTTGTGTTCTGTGCTTTTCCCACCAGATTTTTTGTGTCGACATGTTTTTAGTTTCTGCCGATATATTAGAATTCAAGATGTAAAATTTATAAAGATGGGAAAATATTTATATTTTGTTACCATGGCAACCATTTCTCCTATCTTTCCTATGAAGCACAAGAGTAAAGTGTGCTTCAAAAAATTTTCAGGGCAAAATGAGAATATACATTTTAAAGAGAATCTAAAAAATAATTGATTTTTGAATTTTAATTAAAAAAAAAAAAAAAAAAAAAAAAAACTGAAAAAAGTACATCAACTAGTACTCTTTGACTGATTTTGTTCAAAAGCTTCATGTCACGTGCCAGGGGGGTACCTAACTTAAATATAAAATGTCAACCTCATTGCTCTTTTTTTTCTTGAGATATTTTGTTCACACACACACACACACACACACACACAGAGACAGACCAACGTTCCAAAAACTACTTTTTACTTTTTTGGATTCAGGGGACATCAAAACGTGTATATCCATCAAAATATCGACATTGAATTTTTGACATGAAACCAATACTATAATAACATATATAGAGGTAAGAGAAAGTAAAACGGGGGAAGTAGTTTTGTCTAATGTTGTAAATAAAATTTTTATTCACTCCCCTGCTTATATTTCCTTTTCAAATTTTATTTTATTATTCTTCCCTTTCTTTAGGGACCATAAATTATTTATATTTTTCTCCATTTGGGGGGCTTTGTGGGGGACCACCATTCCAAATACCCTTCTTCCTGTTATAATTAGTAGACTATTATAAAGAAATGGGGTTTCGTTGTTAATTACTAAATTTTTTCCCCTATTTTTAGTAACGAATTTATTAATTTATTTATGTATATTCCCAAAAATGTTATTTTCCTTAACTTGTTCTTAAAGACAAATAATTTCTCAACTCAACTTCTTAAAAAATAATCATTCATCTATTATAAAAAACCTCCATTTATTTATGCAAAGCGCTTTCATTTTCTATCGGACATCCAGCTCAATCCCTGACGTATGGATCTTTTACATAAGGTTACTGACTCTTAATACGGAAGTCTAGCCACTTCAAGAACATTAATCTATTGAATTTCTCCAATGTTTAGCAATGTTTATTCAAAATAAAGTTCTTTTTATAAAGATTATTTATAATAATTATAATCGTAATTAATATTTTGAAGATATAACAGAATTCAAAATGAATATGAAAATTAATGCTTGTTGACTTTCCAAAAAATTATTTTGGAGATTTTGAGACGAATTCATAAAGTTTTTTAAAAAGGTTTGAGATTGGGAAATAATTTTTTGACGAAATTAAAAAATATCTGTGGTACATTTCAGTCCTTTTTACTTTCTCTTACTTATGTATATGTAATATATATTGTATATAGAGAAAAAGTTTTGAATTCATGTCAAAAATTCGATGTCGAGATTTTGATGGATATACACGTTTTGAGGCCCCCTGAATGGTTTTCGCGACATGGTCTGTCTGTGTGTGTCTGTGTGCTTTAAGCATGAAGGAATTGAGCTAGGACGTTAAAATTTTATATTTAAGTTAGGCACCCGCCTGAGGCGTGAAAATAAGATTTTAATCAAAATCAGCCAAAAAGTAATAGTACTTTACCGATGTGTTTTTCAGTTTTTTATTTTTATTTTTTTTTTTCGTTTTTCTCAAAATTTGCTACAACGATTTTGATTAAAATACATAAATCAATTATTTTTAGATGTAGACTATATTCTCATTTTGCCAATGAAATTTTTTGAAGTCCACTTTACTCTTGAACTTCTTAGGAAAGGTAGGAGAAATGGTTGCCATGGTAACAAAATATAAATATTTTCCCATACTTATAAATTTTGGATTGCCCTCGGGGCGTGGTGTAGAGGTTAGCGTGCTAGCCTCGTATACCAAACGTCGCGGGTTCGGACCCCAGGCAGTCCGATGATTTTATTTAAGCCAATTGTTTACCAGATGGCTTAAATAAGAATGCCTGGACCCCATATATGTATATTTATTCAATAACGGTTATCGTCAAAGTCTTAAATGGCCTGAGTTGCCGAAAAGACAGCGTGAATGTGTGTGTGAGTGTGAGAGTGAATGAGAAAAAAGTGTGAATGTTTAAAAAAAAAAAAAAATTTTGGATTGAATTCAAATGTACCGTACTGTCGAAACCTAAATATATGTCGATACAAAAAATCTGGTGAGACCGGTCATATTTTTTACTTTTTAATTATGAATTTGTCAAAAGGACTTGAATTCGGTTATTTTTAAGTCAACTTTAGTTATATATCAAGAAGGGGATTTCCCACCCCCTCCCCCCAAAAAAAAAGAAAAAGTTTAACGCCCCCTCTTACCCAAGCAAAAATTGAAATGAGGTCACTGGCTTTAGTTTTGTAAATATTGGCAATGTCAATCACTGTTAAGGGAATGAAACATATCCAACGAACCTTGGTAAGGTCAACAAGAGGTGAGGAATTGGTACTGTCATCTCACGGCCTTGAATCTTACTACTCATAATTCTTCCCATTCATACGTGGAGAAGTAAAATGAAGTCTGAGAGCTCCAGGGCCACTATATATAGGCTCTAAAAAGTCATGCATAAGAATAACTCAGAACATAATTATATTATTGTAAAATCACCTGAAATATATTTTATATAGGATTGCCAATTACAAGAGTTGGAAGTACGACACATTTATAGCTATATTAGTCAATTGATCAAAAATTGGAGGTCAAGCAGAAGGAAGGTAGTAGGCCTCTACTCATAAAATGAAAGTTTCGGAATAATTGTTTTGTTTTTTTTTTTCATATCTCTATTTTTTTTTTTTTTTTTTAATGTCAGCTTTTTTTATCAACTATTTTACATATTTTTACTATTTATACATGAATAGAACTCAATGTATCTTTTGCGATTTGGAGTAAATAAGTAATTTGCATTTATTTATTTATTTTTTTTATTGTTTAAATATATGGACAAGAGAGATGATTAACAAATATTTTAAAAATTATTAAAAATTGCCGGTCCCCACAATTTGGCGTGGTTCTAAGGCAGTACATTTAAATTTATAATAAAGGGAGAGATAGGAGGTGAAGGGGTTAGAGGGGACCACCGAAGCTGGCGGCAAGATAGTACTTCTCAGGGGACTATAGAGGATCACCTACCTCAGTCGCTGACAAGAAAGTTTTTTCATTGTTTGAGGTTTTAAGTATAAGAATTTGACTATAATTGCAAGTCTTCACATTATCATAGCACGTATTCCATTGATTTCCCTATACAAATAAGAGGAGTGGGGGTAAAAAAAAAAATTGGACCAAAAATTGACCCGGCAAGATCCGGATTCTTATTCTGTGAGCTATTCTTAGCCCAAATCCATTGAAAGAATTCGGTCCTCACATTTTGCATACTCAACTACCTCCAGCGCCTGGTCTAAATGGGAAAATTCCGGATTTTCAAAAAATTTTGAGCCCCCTGCCGAGTAATTTTCCTATACTATAACATCCAAAATTTCAGGGGGAAGTTGGTCAGAGAGAGGGAGACAAACTGACAGATGAACACTCCGCAATTGATTTTCTTCTCTAATCTAAATATTGATTGAGAATGCCGCATCTTTAAGTATCTAACAACCAATTAATCTTTTGATAAAAGTGTAGGGAACTAAAAATGCGTAACAGAAGGTTGTGTCCTGATTGTCTCCCAATTCAATCATAAACTAGATAGATGTCCCTGAAGATAAGTAATGACACATTTAAATAAAATGATGAAAATAGAAGCGCCTTTTGGAATCAACAAGCTTATTACAGAAAAAAATAATTTATTTCAAATTTATAATTAAGAAGCAAAGTTATGCTGACGTCATAACCATCGATCATACGAACAGTACATAAATTTTAAAAATAATTATTTATTTGAATTTTTCTTTTATTAACAACTTCGAAATAAATTGCATTTATTTTGAAATGAACAAACATTTTTATAAAAATATATTTGTTAGTATAGGGATTGTCTTGGAAATATTTCCAATTCATTACAAGGATATAAGTGACGAGTGGACCTCTAGATTTTGATAATTTTGAATTGGTGTGTCTACTCATCAAGGCTTCTGAAAATGGGTAATCAGCGTTTTGAAATTTTATCCGAACTCTGCTGAATCATATATTTAACATTTTTTAAACCTGACCTTCGATCAAAGCTCCAGCCCCAATTTAAGGCCAGGTCAAGGGGCTTTAATGGCCCTGCAGCTAATAATATAAATTTTATTATGAAAAATCTTTTACTTTCTCTTAGAATTGTATATTATTATATAAGTAAAGTATTTTTTTAATTTTTATTCATTCATCATTTTGTAATATCCTTTGAAAAAAAATAGGCTACAAATTTAAATATTGTAAATGAGTTTATTAATTAAATGAATTCCCCCACACTATGTCCAAGAGATTAGAACTATGAATAAGCTTCGCGAAAGATCATAGAAGGCCGCAGATTCCATGTGATCCTTTCTAAACAAGTTGATATTGATAGAATGTAAATAAGAGGTATTATTAAAAAAAAGAATGTAAATATGAGGTATTATTAAAATAATATGTTCTATTTTAGGTTGTGGAGATTTAATCACAGCAACTCTAGGATCCTGGGGAGCATGGCAAACCAAAATTTGCACTTTAATGTCATTGTTGAAAATTCCAATAGCTTATTTTCAACTGGAAATTATCTTATTAGAAGCCAATATCGATTTTAAATGTGCTAGCCATTCACAAAAACCCATACGTTTTGCACAAAAGTTACCAGATCCATGTGTGGAATACGATCATAATAATGAACAAATTGTGCCATGTACGCGATGGATCTTTGAGGATCCTTTCAAACAAACAGTTATTACTGAGGTGAGTATTTTAACTAATAATTAATATTATGCGTTAATTAATTCATAAGAGTTGCATAAATATTTTTTTTTGAATTTATATCAAGTCTATATTAATATAATCTATCTCCTTGGATCACTTGTTATTGTTTAAAGGGCTGTACAAAATTTAAAAAAAATATGTTCCCTCCGCCCCGGACTCAGACAACCAATGCAACGTTATTGTTTAAATGTTTGCCTCCGTACCCAGGGGTTGGGATCTACGATGAAAAATTGGTGTTGGCTGTGTCTTCTACATAGTCGGTGGCTTTTTAACGTGACGTCTTTTACTTGACTTCAAATTATTTTTAATTTCTCTTACTTATTTATGAAATATAATTATAGAGAAAATATTGTTTTTTTTTTGTTTTTTTTTTTACTTTCTTCCCATTAATAAATATTAAATTATATATAATATTTAAGATATTATATATATCACGTATGTGAGCCGCGAAACTGAAATTTATCTAATTAAATATTTATTAATTCATATACCCGAATTTGGGTCTTTTCTTTTGATGACTAAAATTGCTTTCCCACTGAGTTCATATACCCGAATGTCGTGCTGTGGTCTAGGGGTAAGGGCACTCCGAGTACAAATTGGAGGATCCGTGGTTCAACTCCCGGCGGCACACCCTTACTTTTTCGGGTATATGAATTAATAAATATTTAATTATATAAATTTCTTCCCATTAACAAACATGCTCATACATTTTCATAGTAACAATATAGGACAAATGTGGCCAAACTTTTATCCATTAAGGGCGACTTTTGATTAAAAAATGAGGTTTTTCGAGAAAAAAAGTGAGTTTAGAGTTAATTAATTAATCGGGATTTATTTATTTATTCTATTTGAGTTTTTCTTTCTGCACAAATTGACATCACATTTAGACTGATCTGATTCGGAATATACAGTGGTTTAAATTTTAAAATTAGAATTTACAGCCGTTCGGTAAAATGAAATGATAGGAAAAAAATAAATGGTGAAATCTTTAGGTGAAGAATCATTCTTTCTAACCGTATATTCAACATAATTATACCTCTTAAGACAGAGGAGTTATTCAAGCCGCTAACCTTTTTGTGCATGCCTCCCTACCCGGACACTATACATGCATTGCAAGACGTTGTCACGTCAAAATTTATTTTTTTAAAGGCTAATTTAGATATAAAATTATCAATATTAAAGCAAAATAATTCTCAACTTTTCTTTGATGAACTTTTCACAGTGGAATCTCGTATGCGATAAAAGGCATTGGATGGATATCAACCAAGCGATATTTATGGCAGGAATCCTTTTGGGCAGCGCTACTTTTGGAGTCCTTTCAGATAGGTCTGTTTTAAAATATATTCTATTATTTTTGGTGAGTTTATATTAGTTAAGTTTATCCCTTTTGACCACCAAACTAAAGACATAACAAGTTTCCTTTCTAATCTATTCCCAATTATTGGGGTGTTTAACATTTGAATAAAATTAAGTTTAGTAACTTTAGTTATTTGATATCGAAAGTTTATTAGTAGTCATGTTGTAATGAGAACTTGAGTTGGAGAATTTCCTTTAAAAAGTGAAATACTGTATAAATAAATAATAGAATGCAGTTCATGCACCGCGGGATTAATGGAAACGAAAGAAGAATTATAAATAATAGAACTATTTCATACATTAATCCCAAATTTATAAAATTGGTCAATGATAATTTTTGATAGAAAAAAAAAACAAACGAATCCGGTATTTAAAAAGAAATATTTTAGAAAATTTATTCTATCCTGGAAGGATTCTTAATTGAAATTTTTAAAATTTGAATTAATAATAAAAAAAGTTCAAACAACAATTTTTAAAAGAATTTTAGAAAATTGATTAAAGAGACAAAACTGCATGGGCGTAACTAGAGAATTTGGCTGGGGGGGGGGGCATGGGACCAGCCATCCTCTTTTGGCTGGGGGGGGCACGAGCCTTTTGGGGGAGCCATGCCCCCCGGCACCCCCCTAGTTACGCCCATGCAAAACTGATTAAATTTGTACAATACATCTGGAACGCTCTTTCAAAAAATACTCAAGAATACAAAGAAGAAAAAGTTTTTGAGAAAAGACATGCTCGATCCGTAAGACTTCAAAAACACTTTAAAATATTTTTTTTTTTTTAATATTAATCCCAGGAAGGGCAACACGACACCAAATAAGGGAGAAGTTTCTCAGCAAGAATAGGAATAGTTTGAAGTTTTTCTATAAATTCTAAAATATTTTTTGAGATCTTCAAAATGCCAGGAGGATAAAGAATTGGCTCAAACTGAACTAGAAGACAATTTGAAATTTAATTTTGTTTAAGCGTACTAGTACACAAATTAGCTAGTCAGAGAGAATCTATTTATATTGGATTTGAATTATGATATTTAACTATTTTATTTAATGATGATCTGATTGTTATTAATTTTATCTTAATGAATTTCCATACATCAAATATTGTTTAAATTCATAAAGTGAATTTATATTTGAATATAGGACAAAACATGAGAGTGGATACTTTCCCCTAATGAAGTTTCTGGACAGTGAAGCTTTATAAATTCCATTTTTTTAATGATTTTTTATTCACTCAAAATAAGAATTGAAATTTCCAAACAAAAAAGAACTAATAATAATAATAATCATTCACAAAAATGGCAATTCAAAAGCTTCACTGTTCAAATACATTATTGGGGAACAGTAGGTTACATATTAAAGGAAGTTTAAAAAATTTATGTTAACAATAAAATTTTGTGAAAAAACTATATATTTGAATAGTTGAAGGGTTATATATTTGAAATATTTAGAAAATACATTTAGGCCTCTATATTGTAAAAATCAAAGATAATTTGAAGCATAAGAGGCTGCTTCATTCTCTAAGGCCCATTATTTTGCTTACCATCTTGAGGGTTAAATCTTTTTACTTTCTCTTACCTATATATATAGGTCAATATAAGCTTAGAGGAAGTATTCGATTCACGACAAAAAATTCGATGTCGTGATTTTGATGGATATACAAGTTTTGATGTCCTCTGAATCTAAAAAAGTGGTTTTCGCAACATGGTCTGTCTGTGTGTGTCTGTGTTCAATTTAAAGCATGAACGAATTGAGCTAAGAGGTTGAAATTTTATATTTAAGTTAGACACCCCCCTGAGACGTGAAAAAAATAAGCTCTTGTACAAAATCTGCTAAAAAGTAGTAGTACTTTACTGATGTACTTTTTCAATTTTCTCAATAACGATTTTGATTAAAATTCAAAAATCAATTATTTTTTAGATGCTCTTTAAAATGTATATTCTTATTTTGCCCTCAAAATTGTTTGAAGCATACTTTACTCTAGTACTGCATAGGAAATATAAGAGAAATGGTAACAAAATATAAATACTTTCTATGTTTATAAAATTTACATCTTGAATTCTATCTAATACATGTATATCGGTGGAAACTAAAGATATCGCGACACAAAAAATTTGTTGTGACAAACACAGAACACAACTATCATTTACCGAAGGTAAGTCACACCAGATATTTTAATTATGTGTGTTGATCAATTTAAAAAAATTATGGGTTGAATCTCAGATGTTAAAAAAAAATTACGCATTCCATCACAGTCAAATACCGATTAGATATTGCAATATTATAAAATTTCCTTGAGCGATTAAATGTATATTATTTCAAAACTTTGAGGAAGAAATAAATCGTATCTATAAATAACCAAAGAGCCCGTCTTGACTAGCAACATCGATTTCCCAACTTGAAGAAAAGTTTTTTTTTTTTGAAAACCATTCAAAATAATTTGCTACATAGATAGCCATCAGTAATAATTTAATATGTTTTTTGAGACTCCAAAGTGAGTTACTGAAAGTAAACTAATGATTACTAAATTATAAAATTCAATCAGCTAAGTTTCGGGATGAAGAAAAAACCTAAAAAAGTTCACAACAACTGAACTGAGAACGCTTAGAAATAGTTTAGTCTCAACAGTGAGAAACATATATTTATTGTTTGTATATAAATTTCACAAAGGTTATCATAACGAAACGCAATCGTAGAAAATGCCGACTAAAGATATAGGCTAATACTATATCGGCTGACTAGCCGGCCATCTATTGCAAGAATGCTGAACGAATTTGACATTTGATTTTTAAATAAATCATCTAAGCTTATTTTAAAATTTTTTAATTAATATCTCATTCACCCCCACATTTACACACACATTCACACAGTCTTTTCGGCAACTTAGGCCATTTAAGACTTTGACAATAACCGTTATGAATATATATTATTTGGGGTCCAGGCATTCTTATTTAAGCCATTTGGTATCCAAATGCCTTAAATAAAATCATCGGACTGTCTGGGGGTCCGAACCCGCGACGTTCGGTATACGAGGTTAGCACTCTAACCCCTACACCATGCCCCGAGGGCTTTTAATTAATATGTGATTAATAATAACAATAAATTCATTTTTAAATTTAAAAAAAAAATTAAATTATTGGGACAGATTGTTTTTTTTTTTTTTTGTATTTGATTGATAACAAAAAAATTAATTACGTTAATTTTTTAATAAGCCATTAAAAAAATTATAGCTCGATGTCCCAATAATCTCCTATGAATTTAATTCATAAAAAAAAAAATAATAATTGAAAAATTCCTTATAATAGTCTAGTTTTTTTTTTTTTTTTTTTTTTTTAAGTACGTTTAGACGCCGCTCCTGAACCCCCCCCCCCCCTAAGTAGGCTATTAATTTGTTCTGTTTTTTAGAAAGAAAATGTTTTTTATAAATTAATCCATTTGTTATTATAG
>JAKCPI010012686.1:0-12837 GCA_023213315.1 Euborellia annulipes
GGTTAATAAGAACTCATTTTCCGCAAGTTCATGACTTCAATCGAAAAGATATCAAAATATGCAAAAGTTGCACTTTTTGTTCTAGGCAGTTTAAGTACGTTTGCTTCTTTTAACCTAGATAGAGTCCCATGGTAGCTTTGCACTTTTTACTCTGACAAATGAAACGAACAAACCAATGAATTGGTTTAACGAACGAAGGTATTTATTTACATGCATTTTATTTAAATCTATAATTGTAATCTATTGATATTCTATTATAGATCTCTCTCTTTCTATTCTTGAATTCAATACCATTCCAGTTTCTATTATTCAGAATGATACATGTAAATAATAAATCCTAGTGTGGACGAACTTAATTAAATTTATTGACAATAAAACTTGAATTTTATTTTTCTAATTTAAAATAAATCGAAAATCGAAATTTTCTCTCTAAATACATTGATAACAATTACTCATATTTATTGTTTTTAAAGTCATTAAGAGTAAATCTTCATTCGCCAACACAAATATTTATATATATGTTTCAGGCAAGTTTCTATATAAGCCCTATCTCTATGTAATCGGATTTCATTACCCTATTTAATGTATAGAACCCTAATTAATGGATAGACATTTATTGCTCGGTTAAGTTCATTAAGTGATATGTCGTTCGTTCGTTGGTTGTTATATATATACTATATAATAAATACTGCCCCTACTACTCCCTCTCACTCTCTCACCTCCATATTCTCCTTCTTCAACAGCCACTCTCTGAAGTAAATTATCACAAGAAGATGTATCCAATAAAGTCCCTAAGTATAAAAGTAGGTTGAACCAGGAGAGGGTGAATTGGTGGGAGGTTTTATTTGGACAATTAATTAACCAAAGTCATAAATATGTTTCTCAAGTTTAATACATGCTATTAATTACATAGCTAAGTTAATTTAGAAAGATGTAATATTACTATACAACAGTACAGTGGTTACTCTCAAATCTCCCCTTTACCTTTTAACTAAATTTTTACTTCCTCTTAAGGATCGGATTCATATCAAAAATTCGATGTCGATATTTTGATGGAAATACACGTTTTGAGGTTCCCTGAATCCCAAATAGCGTGACCCGCAAAATGATGCCTATGGTCAATATAATGTATGAGGTTGAAATTTTATAATTAAGTTAGATACCTCATTGAGGCGCGAAAATAAGCTTTTAAATAAAATCGGTCAAAGAATTCTAGTACTATATTGATGAAACGCTAGAAGGAAATTCTTTTAAGTTAAAAAAAGCTCAATTTTGATGTACTTATCATAAAAGAGGATTTTATATATTTGTATTTATATCTTCTAAGGATTTGTTTCTTTCGATTTTCTCAAAATTTCCTCTAACGATTTATTTAAAAATTGATAAATCAATTATTTTTTAGATGCTCTATAAAATTTATTTTCTCATTTTGCTGTCAAAATTGTTTGAAGACCACTTTATTCTTTTTTTTAACCCTTTTCGGCTACTGAGGATATTTAGGGGTTTGACTATTAAACATAAATTTAAATTACATTATACCTATGACTACCGGGGGACGTTCCACACGTTGATTGCTTGGGGTCACCAACCGTGCACTCTTGTAATTCATAGGAAAGAGGAGAAATGGTGGCCATTATAACAAAATATAAATATTTTTCTGTTTATAAATTTAACATCTGAATTCAAATGTACTGTACTGTTAGAAATTACAATAAAGCCTATGATGACATAATAAAATCTGGAGTGATAAGCTCAGAACACAACTTTCAATTACCAAAGATAAGAGAAAGTTGTGTATTGTATTTTTCAAATATTTTGTGTTAATACATTACTTATTTCGTTTTACAATTACGTCAATTCATTTCGTCAAAAATAGTCTATTTAGTTCTGACATTCTTTGACAAAATTTTCTATTCTAAATTGATTTGATCGCCCTACTCCCTTCTCCTTGCTAGTTAAAAGCATAAAAAATAAATCACTTTATGTATAGTTTTAATTATATAAAAACATTTTCTAATTTAAATCGCATTTTATTTCATTAATTTTCTAGTTTAAGAAAATATTTTATGAATAATAAAATTAATGCTTTCTTTTACGTTATAAACATTTAATATCATTAAAAAAAATATATTATACACTTCATCAATAAGCAGTAAGTTGAATAAAATATTAAGTAAAGGTTTCATTCTTTAAAAATTATTAAATATAATTTTATGATACAATTTTATTTTATCTTTTTTTTTTTCATAAAAAAAAACACACACTTTTCCCATTCACACTCACGCTCACACCCACATACACACAGACTTTTCGGCAACTTAGGCCATTTAAGACTTTTATTGACAATAACCGTTAATTATTAATATATCTATTGGGGGTCCAGACATTCTTATTTAAGCCATTTGGTATCCAAATTAAAAATTTACGTTTTGGTTTTATAATAAATTTGGGAACCTACTTATTCTAAAATTTTAGTTTTTGAAATGATCAAAATATAATTGCTTGGAAATAAATATAAAATTTGGGTACATATAACCCCCATAATAACAAATGCATTACAGGCAACTTGTATATGCTAATCAAACCAAAATTTGTTTCATATCTCTGTTTAATTGGCCATTCAAAAGACAATGAAACAAATCAAAGAATTTCCTGAATAAACAGTTATATCTTCTTCAAGATGATTTTGAGCCGGAAAAAATTCTCAATTGATAACTTTATCCGGCGGATTCAAGCCAATGATTTCATTTATTTATTTATTTTGTTTTTTTTAGGGAAATATTTTTAAGCATTTAGCTTTTTTCCTGTATTATTACCATAAATTTTAGCAAATTTTCTCTCAAAATTTTTATATATAACTATAAACAAATTTATTACAATTAAAAGTTTTCCGCTGGATCAGATGTACAAGGAAAGGACTGGAGAATAAAAGCCAGCATTTGCTGGACTTCTCTCACATCATCATTAATTAATATATATATTTCGTCTGGCTAGTCTTTATTTGAAAAGGATGGAATTTTTTTAATCAACCCTCAAATCGAGTGTTCGTTATCCTGTCAATATATCGTTTAAGACAGTCTTTCCTAAACTGTGCCCCGCGGAGCCCCAGGGCGCCGCGGTTGTTCTCTTAGGGCGCCCTGAAATTAAACTCTATTATTTTTATTAAATAAAATTGCAAACTTAACTGGTATAGATAGATATATCAAAGCATATTTTAATTTGAAATGAAGAAAAACTATTAGTAACATAAGAAGATTTGCCCTGAAATTTGACATGAGGCGCCACGGAAAAATTTTGATATATTAAGGGCGCCAGGAACCAAAAAAGTTTGGGAACCCCTGGTTTAAGAGATCAAGTTTTCGAGATGAATTTGTGTTTATGATTGGGCAAAATTGCACCCCTGGACTCGAATCAAGACCTCCAGGCTTTCGCGGCGAACGGATTACATTTATCCTGGTCTAATAGGCAGACGATCGTGTCCGCCCGCCGCGAAAGCGTGGAGGTCTTGGTTCGAGTCCTGGAGATGCAATTTTGCACAATCATAAACAGAAACACATTTCGCAAATTTAAAAATTTCTTATTTCTAATATTTGTTTAATTTTTTACAGATATTTCACGTTTTTCCAAAGATGCTTCTCGCTTCTCTGACAAGTGAAAGGGTGAGTTATATTTTAAATTAATTAATAGACTATTTGTAACGAGATATTTTTTTACGCATATAAAGAGAGTGAAAAAAGAAAGAGGAAATGAATTTAATTCTCCTCAGCATTTTTCAACTCTTCAATCCATCGGATCGCTTAATATTATTATATTATGTAAATGGAAATAAAGAGCCAACTCTTCTCTTTTTCTTTTCCTCTCTCAAGAACTTTATTAATGGTAGTCATTTACGAAGAAGATGGATTAAAAAAAAAAAAATATCGAATCAATATGGAATTTATTATTCTCATCTTTCTCTTTTTTTCATTTTCTTCTCTCACTACTAAAAGAAAGCAAAAAAAAAAAAAGAATGGATGAATTTTTTGGATGAAGTGTGTGTGTTTGTGGTGAATGAAGGAGAGAAGGGTGAGGGACGTAGGCGAAGGGGTGGAGCAAGTACTCTCAAGTCTATTAATCACAAATGTCAGTTTCAAGCAGTTTCTCTTTTAATCGAGATTTTACACTTGTAAGTCCAAAAAAATCCACTTTAGACAAAATTAGAGACAATTTAGAGAAATAATTAAAATCAATATTTTGGAGTTTTAATAATAAAAAGAAGCCGGGGGGCCTGCCAACGGAGAAGAGCAACAGTCACCACAATCATTGCGGTTAAGTGATGCCGAGCGCGGCGAAAGTTCGGGATTGGTGACCCCGAGCAATCAGCGTGTGGAACGCCCCCCGGTACCCATCGGTACTTGTAATTTAAAAAGTATACTAATAAAGAAATAACCCCTAAATGGCCTCTGTAGCCGAAAAGGGTTTAAAAAAAAATAATAATAATAATAATAAAAAGAAAAAAATCTGGTGTGATGGTCGCACAGTACACAACTTTTTCTTACCTTCGGTAATCAAAAGTTCTGTGTGTTCTGTGCTTGTCACACCAGATTTTTTTGTGTCGAGATATATTTAGTTTCCAACAGTACGGAACATTTGAATTTGAAAAATTTTTAAACTATTTGTTTATTTATATTTTGTTACCATGCCAACCATTTCTCCTATCCTTCCTATGAAGTACAAGAGTAAAGTGGTCTTCAGAAGATTTCAATGGCAAAATGAGAATATACATTTTCAAGAGCATCTAAATAATAATTGAATTTTGAATTTTAAACAAAATCGTTGAAGCTAATCGAAAAAAAGTTGAAAAAGTACATCAGTTAAGTACTAGTAGTTTTTAGCCGATTTTGATTAAAAGCTTGTATTTAAGCCATAAGGGGGTGCCTAACTTAAATATAAAATTTCAACTTCCTAGCTCAATTCCTTCATGCTTTAAATTGAACCAAAACACACACAAACTTGCCATGTCGCGAAAACCACTTTTTGCATTCAGGGGACCTCAAAACTTGTATATCCTTCAAAATCTCGACATCGAATTTTTAACATGAATCCATTATTTTCTCTGTCTATATAAATGTATCAGGGCCGGAACTAGGAGATTTTTTAGGGGGGGCAAAATTTAATTTGCCGCCCCCCTCCTTAAAATTTTCCCTGATCTCAAAAATTTTTCTCCGAAAATTTTTTTTTTTTTGCGGAACCAAATTTTCCCGTCCGAAAAAATATTTTACCTTTTTTTTAGAGACGCAAAATTTGCCGCCCCCTGATATCTGCCGCCCGGGGCACGTGCACCCACTGCCCCCCCCCCTAGATCCGGCCCTGAAATGTATATTAACATATACATATAAGTAAGAGAAAGTAAAAATAGAATATAAAATGAATATTGGAAGCAATGTGGGAATAAATCAGATTTTTTAATTAATTGCTCCAGATCTTCTCTAGACCTAACCACGCATTTCTTAGAAATTAACGAGAAACAATTAATCTAAAAATCTTTTATTAAATTTGAAATTGGGTTGCCTCTCTCAACTCTGACATTGTGAGATTACCATTTCATCAGAATTTATAAAATAAATCCTCGCAAAATAATAGCAAATATTTAATTGCATAATTTGGTTGTTTGAATTACAAAAACAAAAAAAAATATTTTTTATTTCGTCGAATGATAAATAAGTATAATTATATTAAATTATGAAATAAAAAAAACAAGACAAATAAAAATAAAGGGCTGCATATGCGTATCTCTGGTATTTTTTTATATTAAAATAAAATTCCCAAATTATGCTATCAAATTAAAGTTAATATAAAATTAATTTCAATTCTTTTATAATTAAAATTATTTAAATTTTATTATATTAAAAAAAAAAAGTAAAATATTCTGAGAAAAATTGCTGTTTAATGTTTGAAATAAGGAAGGGCAAGTACTGGAGAATCATAACAAAAAGCCTTTAGAAAGAAATATTATTTGTCCCCGAGTAAAAATGATTAAAAATGACCGAGGGATACACACGCCCGCAGCAGGTCTGCATAGTGACACAGGGATACATACGCTCGCACCAGGGACACACATTTTTCTTCTGCTCACTTTCGATCTACTGTGTGTGTAAATAAAAAAACGGAATTTGACATCCAGATGCTTTTACTTTCTCTTACCTATATATTTAATAAATAGTGAAAAAGTATTGCGATCATGTCAAGAATTTAATGTTGAGATTTAGATAGAAATACATACACCTTTTGAGGTCCCCTGAGTCTAAAAAAGTGGTTTTCACAACATGGACTATGTGTGTGTGACTGTGAACAAAATATGTCAAGATCGAAAAAAGCTAGGAGATTGAAATTTTATATTTAAGTTAGGTTCCCATTTGGGACGTGTCACAAAGATTTTGAACAAAATCGCCCAAAAAGTCTAGTACTTTACTGATGTATTTTTCCAGTTTTTTTCGATTTTCTCAAAAGTGGCTCTAACAATTTTGATTAAAATCCATAAATCAACTATTTTTTAGATACCTTTTAAAAAGTATATCGGTAAAATTTTTCGTGAAATTAGTTTGAAGTACACTTTACGGAAGTGGAAGCAATCGTAGCTCAGCCCCATATATGAAACACAAGTGGTCATGTTTGGAACTAAGGTGCTATGGGGATACCGAAGCTAAGAGAACATTGTGGCTGTGCTTTAAATCACACCAGATTTTTACTTTTTTGTTTTGCTGGTCTAGTAGCTTTCTAGCAGTTAGTTATTTCAAAAAAAAAAGTAAGATCCGAAAAAAAAGAAATATTTAATATTATTAATTAATCTTTCAAATGGAGAGAATTATTGTCCTGTTTCAAACCAATACAGTAAACATTATGAATATTGTAGTAAGGTAGAAAGAAAAGAGCGATTGCAGCTAAGTTTATTTCGTTTATTAATCGCTTCAAGCCGATTAATAAACGAAATAAACTTACCTTCAATCGCTCTTTTCTTTCTACCTTATTACAAGATCTACTCAGCTATCCACCTCACTCTAACACATTATGAATATGTTTTTTACTTTCTCTTACCTATGTATATATGTAATATATATATAGAGAGAAAGTATTGGTTTCATGTCAAAAATTCGATGTCGAGATTTTGATGGATCTTCACGTTTTGAGGTCCCCTGAATCCAAAAAAGTGGTTTTCGCGACATGGTCTGTCTGTGTGTCTGTGTGTGTTCAATTTTAAGCATGAAGGAATTGAGCTATGAGGCTGAAATTTTATATTTAAGTTAAACACCCCCGGGACCGACAAAATAAGCTTTTAATCAAAATCGGCCAAAAAGTACTAGTACTTTACTGATGTACTTTTTCAGTTTTTTTCGATTTTCTCAAAATTCGCTCTAACGATTTTGATTAAAATTCAAAAATCAGTTATTTATTAGATGCTCTTTCAAATGTATATTCTCGTTTTGCTCTCAAAATTGTTTGAAGCACACTTTACTCTTGTGCTTCATAGGAAAGATAGGAGAAATGTTTGCCATGGTAACGGAATTTAAATCTTTTTCTTTTTATTAGATTAAAAATCTGGTGTGACTGGCGCACAGCACACAACTTTCTCTTACCTTCGGTAATCGAAAGTTGTGTACTGTGCTTGTCACACCAGATTTTTTGTGTCGACATGTATTTAGTTCCCGGCAGTAGGGAATATTTGAATTCAGATGTAAAATTTATAAGTATGGCAAAATATTTATATTTTGTTACCATGGCAACCATTTCTCCTATCTTTTCTATGAAGCACAAGAGTAAAGTGTGCTTCAAACAATTTTGAGGGCAAAACGAGAATATACATTTGAAAGAGCATCTAAAAAATAATTGATTTTTGAATTTTAATCAAAATCGTTAGAGCGAATTTTGAGAAAATCGAAAAAAACTGAAAAAGTACATCAGTAAAGTACTAGTACTCTGGCCGATTTTTGATTAAAAGCTTATTTTTCCGGTCCCGGGGGTGTTTAACTTATATATAAAATTTCAGCCTTATAGCTCAATTCCTTCATGCTTAAAATTGAACACACACACACACACCCACCCACCCACCCACACACACACAGACAGACCATGTCGCGAAAACCACTTTTTTGGATTCAGGGGACCTCAAAACGTGAAGATCCATCAAAATCTCGACATCGAATTTTTGACATGAATCCAATACTTTCTCTCTATATATATATTACATATATACATAGGTAAGAGAAAGTAAAAATCAATTATTATTATTTTTTTTACTTTCTCTTACCTATGTATATATGTAATATATATATAGAGAGAAAGTATTGCATTCATGTCAAAAATTCGATGTCGAGATTTTGATGGATCTTCACGTTTTGAGGTCCCCTGAATCCAAAAAAGTGGTTTTCGCGACATGGTCTGTCTGTGTGTGTGTGGGGGTGGGTGGGTGTGTGTGTGTGTGTGTTCAATTTTAAGCATGAAGGAATTGAGCTAGGAGGCTGAAATTTTATATTTAAGTTAAATACCACCCGGGACCGGAAAAATAAGCTTTTAATCAAAATCGGCCAAAGAGTACTAGTACTTTACTGATGTACTTTTTCAGTTTTTTTCGATTTTCTCAAAATTCGCTCTAACGATTTTGATTAAAATTCAAAAATCAATTATTTTTTAGATGCTCTTTCAAATGTATATTCTCGTTTTGCCCTCAAAATTGTTTGAAGCACACTTTACTCTTGTGCTTCATAGGAAAGATAGGAGAAATGGTTGCCATGGCAACAAAATATAAATATTTTCCCATACTTATAAATTTTACATCTGAATTCAAATATTCCCTACTGCCGGGAACTAAATACATGTCGACACAAAAAATCTGGTGTGACAAGCACAGTACACAACTTTCGATTACCGAAGGTAAGAGGATTTTTTCTGTTCTCTTTCCCCACCCCATTTTTTAATAATACCCCCACTTTTTTTTCTCTCTCTCTCACTCACACACTCACTCTCACTCTTTTTTCCCCCCCACTCCCCCTTTTTACTTTTACGATATCCGTTGTAAATTAATAAATCAATTTTGGGTTCAGGCATTTCTATTTTAATCCATTTGGTTCCCAATTTCTTTAAATTAAATCTTCCGACCACACGGTCCCGGACCGGGGACGTTTGGTTTGGGGGTTTGGCACTTTCCCTATACCCCTTGCGCTGGGGGAATTTGCAATTATTATTTAAATTCCCATTTATTTTTATTTTATTTCTGCCTGTAATTGTTTCGGAGAAAACATATATACTCTCTCTCTCACAAAATTATCTTCTCTCTTTCTACGCGTTTTAAACTTTCCACCTAATCTTCGCATTTGGCCAATGTTAATTTCCTATAGGGATTTGTATGTTAATTTCGATTCAAAGGGGGGGGGGGGTCCCCTTTGGAACTTTATACGCATTTAAAATTTTTTTTCCAATTCTTATGAAATTTTGTATTTATTTACGATTCTATATTGTGTATAAAATGTCCAAATATGAGATTAAAATTTTGAAAAATAACCATAGTTTATTTCAAGCAGTCAACATTTAAAATGCAAGTTTGAAACTAAGGTGCTATGGGAAACTAAATATATCTCGACACAAAAAATCTGGTGTGACCAGCACAGTGCGCAACTTTCTCTTACCGAAGGGTAAGAGAAAGTTGTGTGCTGTGCGCCAGTCACACCAGATTTTTCTTTCTCTTACCCTATATTTTATAATCTTTCCAATATCGGATACCATTAGGCAGACATAGAAGATAAATTGAAGAATTCTGAGTGGTGTGAAAAGTTAATACTTTGATCAGACAATCTTTTAGAAGATTAATACTTTAGACTGGTTTCATAGAAAAACCACTACCCTCAAGGAGATGAATAAAATCTATGAATATCATTAGTTGAAGGGCTTTTTACAAAAGTTGTCGAATATCGCAGCGGTGTATTTAGAAGAGAACAGGAAACTTCCCCACAAAGCCTTTTTCCAAAAATAATAAATAATTTGTAATCATTTAATCAGAGAATTAAATTCAAGTAAGAAAACAAGATTTTTTGTTTCAATAATTTATTTATTAATATAAACACTTGATACGTATTTCGACGCAAGATGTGTCATCCTCAGAAATGAATTACATACTAAATTAAAATTATATTTCTTGAGTATGGAAGTGGCTGTGATTCGGTTCTTGCCAACAGTTACAATGACCAATAAAAGAATAGATTCATTAACTTTGTTTAGACTCAACTTCAGGCTCAAGAAAACAGCCGTTTAGAAGCCAGACATACGAACAAGCCTTTTAGGACGAGATTGCTTTTGAATAGTTGGTTATATTAATAGAAATTACTCAAACTATATTTAGTATAATTTAATTGAAAACTTCTTTATAAAATAAGTTTCTTTTTGTTAGAGTAATTCAAACATGAAAGGTATATATTGAAGTGAAATACTTGAGATGTAATTTAATTCCATTCGAAGTATTTTTACTTCATAGTAATGAATGGAGGCTCAGAATTAAAATTAAGTCCGAAGACAATTGGTAATTATTCAATCTTAAGAGAGTAGAATATTTGAGTAGGTAATCAAAAAAATAGTTAAAGTCGAGTCCTTCTTGGTTATTAACAATCAATCCGTCAGCGGGCTTCTGGTGTTTGTTTTAAAGTTAATGGGCTAAGTAGTAAAAAAACTAATAATAAAAAAAAAAGGTCCGTCGGTTGCCATTAATACAAACAATTCAAATAAATATTTATTCTTTTTTTTTTATAAAAAAAACATTCACACCACTCTCATTCACACTCACACTCACACACACATTCACACACTCTTTTCGGCAACTTAGGCCATTTAAGACTTGACGATAACCGTTTAGTAATATATATTAATCTATTGTGGGTTGAGGCATTTCTATTTAGTTTCCATCTGGTATCCAAATGGCTTCACAAAATAAAATATCGGACTGCCAGGGTCCGAAAGACCCGCGCCACGTTTAGTGTATAGGAGGTAGGCACGCTACCTACTACGCCACACCCGGGGGCAAATATTTATTCTTAAAAATCATAGAAAGAGATCTGGCCTTTTTTTGCTAGGTATAAAGATTTAGTTTGAAATTTTTCTAAATTATATTCAAGTTGCCAAGTAATTTAGAAAAATAGGGACGGGGTTCAGATACCAAAAAAAAAAAAAAAAAAAAAATTAAAAACACACAAAGACTTTCAAATAATTGATAAAATTTCGGGAGAGAGAGAGAGAGAAACATTGGGCCAAATTCCAAAAAAAAAAAATTTTACGCAGGTAGATTAGATTCATAAATATGAAGAGGAGGCTAATTTAATTTCATTCCTAAAACATATACTTCTTACGTTTCTATTCCTCCTATCTATTATTGTACGAAAAAACCTCTTTATGGTATCTCTTTTTTGTGTCCATTGATAAAATTTTTCTTTAAGTAGACACTATTCGAGTTAGATTTTACGTTAAATGCTTTCTTTATCACATCACAAGAGGGTCTTTTATTAAAAAAGATATTAATATTTTAAATAAAAAATAACAATAAGTTTACTTCTCTTTGATTCATAATAAAGACATTATAGTATATGGCCATAACCTTGAATAAGCAATATATATTTTTATATTAATCTATTAAAATTTGACGATAAAAACCACAAATTTATTAGTTTTTTTTTTACTTTCTCCTACCCAAGTATACATAGAGAAAGTATTATTGAACGACATAAGAAAAGAAATCAAAATATAAAAATAAAATATTATTTAGGGCCGGTTGCTTCATCCTGGGTGGGCTTTTTAGCCCCGACTTTTTTTATAGTGCAGAAACCCACTTCAGTTTTATTTTTATAGTAAAATATACGATATTTCATCATTTTATTGCTAAAAGAAGTATTCTAGAAGTACATATATTTGTTATTTTACCTTATATTCTACTTATTTTATCAATAAAATGATAAAATGTTGTATATTTTATAAAATATGTTATAGGGCTTGGGCCCGCTTGAATCAGATCCCGTCGCCATATTTAGCCCTGAGTTAACCTCACTTTTGAGTAATTTCATATAGATATATGGGGAATTGGAGCCAAGGTTCGGGCTAAAGTTAGCCCAGGCCCAAAGGTGGGGCTAAGATTTAGCCCTGGGTTGACACGTACGAACATGTATTATGAACTCAAGCATCCTAACTCCACCAATATAAATGTAAAAAATAATATAAATGCAATATGGAATCTACCGTTTTTTTGTTATTATTCATTTTATGTCAATCAGGATTATACTCGTATATCCAGGATATATTGCAAGTTGTTGAATATTCTTCTAACTTCATCTAAGGCATTGCACATGTCTTGTTAATAAAACTATTTGTTTTCAAATTGAATGCAAATTGATATTAAATATTTATATGAATGTTTTCAGTTGATATTACTTCTTGTTAGGTGAAAATAAAAGGTATATTTCTTTTTGAAATTATCTTTATTTGAGCCACACAGCTGGCAATTTGTCAAAATAGTTGTGAAGATTGGAACAATTGACTAATTGTTATGTGAAAACTAATAAATCTTGTTTATTTTTTTGAAAATTTTCAAATTTTAGCAGAAAAAAATTAAATTCTTATATTTAAATATGTATTAATAATATTTATTTAAATTAAGGTGGGTGATAATATCAATTTTTATTTTTAATAATTTTTATAAGATGCCTTAATGGAGTTGCAAACTTCACAAACAGAACATGATTGTTCCCCCAGAAGAGGGTTTCTGCATTACAAAAAACTAGCCTTTTAGCCCGGGGCTAACAAACTCACCCAGGATGAAGCAACCGGCCC
>JAKCPI010012687.1:0-13640 GCA_023213315.1 Euborellia annulipes
AGAAATTAAAAATTCCTTTGGGTTTACATCCCGTATGTTAGATGATCCCGAATATTTGATAACATGTTCACAAGCAGCTTTGATTTGGTCACGGTTATGCAGCTCTTCAGGTTCATTCACATCGAATGACAGATTTTGACTGAATTTGGTTCCCGAGTTGACTGCTGAATGTGCATTCAAACTTGCAGGGACCTTTATCTCGGACATAATATGTCCTAACTTGCTGGCTATCAACTCTGGATTTTTCATTATGGATTGATTATTAGGGTTTATTGTAGGAGCTGGAAATGATGTTTGGTTCGGTAGTTTTTGGTTTATTTGGTTAAGATGTTGTTTAATTAATGTGGGGATTTGTTTTTCAATTTTTTGTAGTTTGTTTATTTCTTCATTCAGTTGAGGAATTTTACTTATTTGTTCCTCCAACACAGGGATTTTCTGGATCAAAATGTCATGATTTTGAAGTTGTATTTGGGCATCTTCTATTTTCGCTTCTACTTCTACGATTTTGTTTTTATTCATGTTAATGGCTACAGAAAGGTCCTGAATGTTTTTATCAAGTTTATCTTCTAGACGGTTAAATTGTTCGCTCATTTTCATGTCCCTTTCTTCCATTTTCATGTCCCTTTCGTTCATTTTTCTGTCTCTTTCTTCCATCTTTTCGTTCATTTTCTGTAGCATCATCATTACGGGATCGATTTCTCGATTAGTATTGTTATTATTCTGCCTATCCGTTATTGGTGGCTGCTTCTCCGATTCCTCAATTCGATTGTGTGAGGTATCGGAGTCATCCACTGCTTTTGATTCAGGGCACCTTATAAATTCTTCCCTTACTCTGCTCTCATTTTTCAAAGATTCAGAGTGTGGTTCAATCACATTTGTATTTTCTGATATGCCCAGTGCTGAATCGTCCGAGCATTGACCAACCTCCATTTTTGGGGTTGATTGATGGCATTTCCCGATAAAATCGAGCAACGATTCCTGGGTGTTTGTTACATTGTTCATTATGGCTGTTTGATATTAAGAATATTTTAAGAATGTAAGATTTAATAAAGAGTAATTAATTATTTATTTTGGGGTCTAAAATAATTTTTTTTTTTTTTTGAATTTTATTTAAAATTTAAAAATTTTGCGCAAATTTTAACTTTCCTATTTTGAAATAAATTTAGATTCAGTTAACTAGGATTTCGGCGTGCCCGAGAACCGATTCCAGCCAGCCCCCTTATGTTAGGCTAAACCGTTCTGTTTAGGAAGGGCTACCGGCCTGTTTGAATTCATTCCAGCCATCCTCCACCATGTTACCTCTTTCGGGTTTTATATTGGGTTTTCTCAGTGTAATAGGGAAGGTATTATCTGCTTCGCATTTATTTTATTATATAGAGGTATTATCCGCAGGATTTTGAAGGTTAGGGAAAAGAAAATATATATTTATTTTAATTAAGGTTGCTTTAAACTAATTTGGAAATAAAAGAAGTTGTTTAACACTAGGAAAGTTAACGATTTTATTTTCATTCGTGAAGCAAATAGTATTGATATTTCGATATTGCTTTGCAAATAAAGTTTTAATAATGATTTATTGATATACGCAATTTTAATATTTTGATAAAGCGATAATAAAAGATTAATTCAATTTAAGCTTACAAATATTTATTATTTTCTTTGTTTTGAAAGAACGTTCTTTACTTTTGGTTTGTGATAAAAATTATTTATAATTATAATAGGAAAAGATTGTGCAATGATTTGAATATTCTAAATTATTATTTGAGAATTTCAGAAATATTGTATTATTTGTAAAAGTGATAATTATTTTTTAATATTTTTATATTAATGATTTTTTATGATATTTAGAAATGTTACTTTAATTTTTAAAGCAAATTATTATTTTTATTTTTGTTTGAATTATTATGTTAGAAAAGTTCAATTGTTCATAAAATTTAATTATTAAAAAGTTTGTGATCACAGAAGGTTAATTATTGTGTCTACTCATCTTTCGATGTCTTGAAAGCCGCTTGATGCAGGTAATTGAAGAATTTGATTGTAGAAATAAAGATGTATGATGCTGTTTGATAATTTTTCTGTTTCAGGCTCTCGCTGTCTTCCGATCAACGAATATAGAGAAATTTGGATTCTTGGTAATTGATATTGCACATAGAATAATTACTGGGGTATATAGTAATGCATTTGCATAAAAAATACTGGGTATATTTGTATTTGTTTTAGGTGAAGACCTCAGAGAGAACGATTTGAGATGTTGAGCGTATGAGAGTCGAGGGCGGTCTTTTCTTTTTCCTTTTCGGCTTTGTCCGCCGCTGCTGTATTTCTCCAGGCTTCGAGTCAGGGGTGGGTTCCCCCACTCCCTCCATTCTTCCATTCTATTCTCTCCTCTATTTTATTCTTTATTCGTATTTTTTGAAATTTAATATTTGCGAATATATTTTTATTTAATATATTCTATTTTTATATTCAACATTTAATTTTAATATTCTTTTAAACAATTTTTGTATACAATTTTATTTAAATAAATTTCTATATTTTAAAAATATTATCTTTATCTCTTCTTAAAAATTCCTTTCAAATAGCATTAAGAAAATTTATCGTCATTTTGTTAATTAAAGTGGGGGAATGGATTTATCCATTACAACCTTTTTTTTTTTTGACGTGACGTCTTACAAATCATGTGTCTATAGAGGCAGGTTAGAGGGGCATGCACGAAAAAGTTTATCGGCTTTAATAACTCTTCTGTCTTAAGAGATATAATTATGGGAAATATACGGTTAGAAAGAATGAGTTTTCAGCTAAAGATTTCACCATTTATTTTTTTCCTACCATTTTATTTTACCGTGCTGCGGTAAATTCTAATTTGAAAGTTTAAACCCCTGTAGATTCCGAACGGCTAATCAGATCAGACTAAATGGGATGTCATTTGGTGCAGAAAGAAAACCTCTAATAGAATAAATAAAAAAATCCCGAGTAATTAACTCCAAAATTAGTTTTTTTCTCGAAAAACCTCATTTTTTAGGCAAAAAAATATCGAAAAATAGCCCTATTTATGTAACGCCTAGCTACTTGACCGTAAAAGCTACATTAAATCTAAATATAGTTTTAGAAAGAGTGGTCCAATGCCCAGAGGTAATTTTTTCTTTTTTTTGATATGACGTCATTTTACCGCATGAGAGCACTCGGCGGGATTTCGTTTTTCGAAATTTTAATCCCCTGTAGATTCCGAACGGCTAATCAGATCAGACTAAATGAGATGTCATTTGGTGCAGAGAGAAAACCTCTAATAGAATAAATAAAAAAATCCTGAGTAATTAACTCCAAAATTAGTTTTTTTCTCGAAAAACCCTTTTTTAAGCATATGTCGCCCTTAATGGATAAAAGTTTGGCCACACCTGTCATATATTGTTTCAATGAAAATGTTTGAACATGTTTATTTATGAAAACAAACTACTAGTAAAAAAAAAAAAAAAAACAATACTTTCTCTCTTTATATTTCAATATAGGTAAGAGAAAAATAAATTTTTTTGAAGTCAAGCAAAAGACGTTGTCACGTTAAAAAGCCACCGGCTGTGTAGAAGACACAGCCAACACCTAATTTTTTTTTTGCATGCGAGTCTCATCCCATTTTTTCAGACTCTGGTTTCGGCCGGCCGAAAGGTTCGGCCACTTTTTGGCCGAAACCGAAACTACGGCCGAAACCATGATTTTTGGCCGAAACTGGCCGAAAACCGTAACCGAAACCGAATATTCGGTCGGTTCCTAATAATTGGTGAATGAGGTGAATTCCACTGAAGGAGTGTCTATAGGACTCCGAAATATTTGGTAATATTGCCTTGTAAACTAATAAAAAAAATTGCTGAAAATTTAGCGTTTTTCTTTCTCAAATAAACCAACTTCAAGCAACACCACTTAAGAAAAAAAAGAGATATACCGGTATATATATACTAAATCCCGCTAATCCTTTTTTACTTTAGGACAAGTTTTTTTTTTGTAATCCTAACTGAAGCGGCCAAAACGTCTTCTTATACTTCTTTTATAAAAACAAATGGCTGCTAAAAAGGGCTTTTATTTACCCTTTTTATAATATAAATTCATATAAAAAAATAAACAAATTTTAGAAAATATGTCTAAATTTTAGCTGATACACAAAGATTTTTTTTTACATTTTACTATCATTTCTATTTCAATTAAAATCAAGATTAAATTTTCATTTATCATCTCTTTTGTTTCGAAAAATCAAAAAGGATATGACTACCAGGTGTAAGATTTATAATAAATTTAATCAGATAGTTGGTCTACTTGCATCTTTTCTCTCTTTTTCTAATTTATATTTTTCCCCTTCCCGTTTCACCACACCCCCATCTACCTTCAATGATAATCTCCTTCCCGAAATAGGTTTTCGCCTGAGTAACGAAGAGATATCATTATCTCTAAAGGTGTTAGAGTACGGGACTAGTTGGCTAACCCTCGGTGCAGACAAGGATTATAATTAAAATTTATTTTTCTGAAACGAATAAAAAAAAAATACGAAATAAAGTTCTTAACAAAGAAGGGAGTGGAGGGTGAGCCCTCCGGATATTTTTCTTACTTTAATCCTTCCCTCTTTTTTTTCACCCATTTTGATGGTTAAACAGGAGAGAAAAGAAAAAAATGGAGGGGGGGTAAATGTTATTTAGATAACTGATTTTGTTTAGGCATTTGTCGAAAATTTGATAGACCATATATTTTTTTTGAAATTGACAATATTGAATGTTAAACATTTAATAATGATCGTAAATATGGCTTAGGAGATATTTTTGAATAAACGGGCAATAAAAAGAAACCTGAAGGGACAATAAAAGGGGAGTCGCGACGTAAGGCTAAAATAAAAGTCAAAAACTTACTCAAAAACCATTTTATTAGAAATTATTGGGAATAAAAAAAAAAAAATTATTATAACTATTAAAATAGAAAGAATATAGATAGGCTTGAAATATTTATTATCATTCTATCGACAGCCTCGGAGTCGTTAATATATTGTTAACAGATTTGTTGTATTTTTTACTACACTGTAAAAAAAAAATATGAATTTTCAATCATTTTCCATATACTTTCGTGGTTTAATATTAATATTCCCAGGATATGAAATAAAATTAATATAAAAGTTTATGAACAAATTACCAACTTTTAAACTTATCTTTTTCTTTGTGTGCCGCCAAATTTTGAAATCGTTAAAAGTGCACTGCGCGACAAGTTGAGAATCACTGGTCTAAACGTTCTCAAATAACTCGACTACCTCAAGGAATTTTTATTAATATTATTTTATAATTATTTTAAGGAAACTTGAAATTATTCTTTTAAAATTTATTTCACAAATCTAAATTTATTAAATTCTGGTTTGAAATTCGCGCTCTAAACTATTTAAATATTAATGAAGTATATTACAATCATACTAATTAAATAATTTTTATAAAGTAATTCAACTAAATAGCTATAAAAATTAAAATTAAAATTAACAATTTCACCAAAAAAATTAATTTTAAAATATACAAGAAATTTGTTAGGTTGGCAATAAATTGAACTTTCTCATATACATTCATAAACAGTTTATGAAACAGAGTTCCTATACTTGTATAGGAAGTTTTTTGGAAGTTTTTTTAACAGTGTACACATGTCCTGGAGGATGGGTGTCGCCAAAACTCTCAACAAAAAGGATAATAAATAATTCTAGCTGAACAAAAGTCAATTTTTATTATTTTAATCCTGAAATATTGATAAAAAAATGTTTGTAGCAGACCCGACCCTCGAGCACAAAATGAATTATATTACAAATCTTCTAAAGTGATATTTTGTTAGATCTCAGAAATATTTTTTTTTTTTTTTTTGCTAAAAAGTACTAGTACTTTACTGATGAACTTTTTTTCACTTTTTTCGATTTTCTCAAAATTCGCTCTAACAATTTTGATTAAAATTCAAAAATCAATTATTTTTTAGATGCTCTTGCAAATGTATATTCTTCGTTTAGCTCTCAAAATAGTTTGAAGCACACTTTACTCTTGTACTTCTTAGGAAGGATAGGAGAAATGGTTGCCATGGTAACAAAATATAAATATTTTTTTATTCTAATAAATTTTACATCTTGAATTCTAGCCCTCGGGCTTGCCGTAGTTGGTAGCACGCCTACCTTGTATACCAAGGGTCGAGGGTTCGGACCCCAGGCAGTCCGATGATTTTATTTAGGGGAGGGCTGTGGGTGCAATTAAAGAAAGATTTACTTAAAAAAAGATAAAATGATATGCATTTTGTATAGAAAATTTTAAGGAGAGGGCGGCAAATTAAATTTTGCCCTCCCTAAAAAATCTCCTAGTTCCGGCCCTGGGTAAGAGAAAGTTGTGTGCTGTGCTACCAGTCACACCATATTTTTTTTATTCAAGCAAGGGTGCCGTGGGCTTCAAAAGGTTGTGAACCACTGGGTTAGAGAGTTATTTTAACTCTTCGACCATTTAGGGGTTTGAATTTTATTTAAAAAAATTTTTAAATACAAAGTATCGATGGCTGCAGGTGGACGTTCCACACGCTGAATGTTCCGGGTCACTTATCCGAGCTTTCGGAGCACTTGGCATCGCTTAACTGTGTTGACAGTTGCTCTTCATTTTCAATAAAAAAATAAATAGCAAGAAAAGAAAAGATAAGCTGATAGGAAAATGAAACCATCTGATTCTTACGTTGAGATTTTATTTGCAAATGGAAATTATGAAATTCATTAATGAAATTTATATCTTTATGTGTCAGCTCTTTAAATGTAATCCCTAGCAGCCATTCTAAAAATTCAAATCGCACCTCACACACTCATATATAGATTTTCCATTAAAGCTTAAATAAAATATATAAATAATAATTTATTATTCTCTTAAAAAGTCATTAAATTCTTTTATTTATTTTTTTAATAATAAATTCAATTAAAATTTTATTTAAAATTTATGAGTCATAAAAAATTGATTTTTTTTCCAAGTTTATCGTGTGTGTGTGGTTCATAGTCTGATAATAATTAATAATGAAAGTGGAAATTGTATGTGTACAGTACTCTTTTTCTAATTTTTAATGAAAGTAAACAGTGAATCAAAATTTAATTGAATTTCGTTTATTAGATACCCAATTTTTTTTTTCAATTAACTAACCCCTTCCACACCCGGTTCTTTTACAACAACAAAAAAAATCATAGTGTGGTTTTATGAAACCACGATTCAAGTGAAACTTTTTTTTCGGATCGTAGGCGTTTAACTGAAAATTTTCAGAAAATTATTCAATTAAGGTTATTAAAATCGCGTTTTTAATCTTACTTTAATAATTGGAAAATAGGAAATCAATAGACGCATGTTAAAAACTGTGAACAATATTTATTTAGTAATTAGCAGGGCCGGAACTAGGAGATTTTTTAGGGGGCAAAATTTAATTTGCCGCCCCCTCCTTAAAATTTTCCCTGATCTCAAAAATTTTTCTCCGAAAAATTTTTTTTTTTCGTGGAACCAAATTTTCCCGTCCGAAAAAATATTTTACCTTTTTTTTAGAGACGCAACATTTGCCGCCCCCCTGATATCTGCCGCCCGGGGTACGTGCACCCACTGCCCCCCTAGATCCGGCCCTGGTAATTAGCCGCGCCGCCCGCCGAAGGCGGGCGGCGCGGCTAGCCAGGAGGGCTTCGCCCCCCTGGATTATATATACAGTATATATAGATTGAAGATTTGAATATTTTAAATTATTTTAAAAATTATATTTTATCAATTTAAAAATTGAATTATTAAATCTCACAATTATTTTTTTATAATTCGTTATATATATTAAATTTCAACTTTCTTATTTTTGTCGTCACGGATTGTGACGTCATGGCTTGTAGCGTCATAGCTTTTTACGTCACCTCGTTACAAAGCGACATGCTGATAGAAGAACCAAAAAATTCGTAGTGATATAATAAAAGTTTCACTTTAAAAAAAAAACTTTTAAATTCAAATAAATATTTAAATTTCTAATAGTGAAATGTAAATTTGTTTACTGTATTCATTAAGAAAATTGTATGCCGACACACAGTGGAGTAATGAACTGAACCGATTTGTTCTTTTCCTTTCAATTTCAAGTCTATTTTATTAAAAAAAAAAAAAAAAGCTCGCCCGTTAAGGGGATCGATTGACGGGCCAAACGAAGGGTCACCTTGTTACATGCCTAGTGGTCGTTTCGTAACAAGATCCCCTTCCTCACAAACAACAGGGATTTATTTATTTATTTATTTAAGCTCACCCCGCTCTCAAATTCTGATCACATTGTATTAAACTATTCAAAAAGCAAAAAAGTTTTTAAAATTTATTATTTAGTGAATAAAATAAATAATTTGATGAATTATCTTTTGATAAAATAAAAAATATACCCCGTGCGTAAGACCGCACGACCTAGGTGAAAACTTAGGAGAAACACATTCTTCAATACTTAGGAGAATTATAATCGATTGTTTAAGTACATTAATATAATATTAAGAATGAAATTACTTGGACAAATAAAATATATACGAAATATGCTAAAATATTTCAAATAGAGAGTATGATTTTAGAAATCTGGTGTGACTGGCGCATAGCACACAACTTACTATTACACTTCGGTAAGAGAAAGTTGTGCACCGTGCTTGTCACACCAGATTTTTCGTGTCAAAATATATTTAGTTTCCCATAGCACCTTAGTTACTTTGACCACTTGTATTTCATAAGTAAAAAGTAAAAAAAGTCAATTAATTTAAAATTTCCATAGGCTCTGTGTATTTTAAATAATGACTGCGTGAAATAAATCATGGTTATTTTTCAAAATATTAATCTCATATTTCAATATTTTATACATAATAGAGAATCCTAAATAAATACAAAATTTCATAATTGTAAAATTTTTTTTTAAATGTGTGAAAAGTTTCAAAGGGGACCCAACAACCCCTTTTGAATCGAAATTAACATACAAATCCCAATAGCGATTAAGATTGTCTCTATGGAAGGAAGAGCCGGAAAGTGAATTTGAAAAAAATCTGAAATCTTTCCTATGAAGTGCAAGAGTAAAGTCTGCTTCAAAACACTTAAAGGGCAAAATGAGAATATACATTTTAAAGATCATCTAAAAAATAATTGATTTTTGAATTTTAAACAATTTTGGTGGAGCGGATCGAAAAAAAAAACTGAAAAAGTACATCAGTAAAGTACTAGTACTTTTTGGCCGGTTTTTGTTCAAAAGCTTATTTTAAGTGTCCGGGAGGGTACCTAACTTAAATATAAAATTTCAATTCGATAGCTTAATTCCTTCATGCTAAAAAATCGTTACACATAGACCAATTTGCGGACCCATTTTTTTTGGACTCAGGGGACCTCAAAACATATATTCATCAAAATCTCGACATCGAATTTTTGACATGATCGCAATACTTTCTCTGTATATATATATTTCATATATAGGATAAGAGAAAGTAAAAATAACACATTCAGTGATAACACTAAACACAACAGAGCCAGAACCGACATAACTGGAGTGCTTGGATAAATTTGGAATGACGACATTCATTCTTCAGAAAAAATTCCGTAAGTGAGAGTGTTCAAATAAGTTTTCACATCAAAAAAAAATTCTGTTCTCTTCCGGTCTTATTATCTCATTAGCAGCCAACATCAATGTGATTAAATTCTTAGAAATTTTGGAATTTCAAATGCTTTTGTTCTTTTATTATTATGAATATATAAAAGGTATCTGGATTTATAGGATTGATATAAACAGACAGAGACATCCTCCCTTTTCCCTTTTGTCATTTGGCTTTAATCCCTTTTCGTCTATTTATTGAGACATTTATGCTTTGGAAAAAGCGTTCAAAGACATTCCCATGCTTTTCACATTAACGATAGGAAGGAATAGCTTAAATGATACGAAGCAGCAGCAGAAAGAGAAAAGGGAAGAAAGGAAAGGGAAACAGCGCAGCAACAACCGCAGAAATTCTAGCTTTCGTCTCGTTGCCCGGCCCTTTCTTGCCCTTTTGAAACATGCCAATTGTCCTTAAGCGTTTCAATAATAAGATCTTGCACAAGTTAAAGGCCCCTCGCCATGCTCCAGAGCATTGAATAGTAATTTAGAAATCTATTCTCTATGCATTCAAAGGACTTATCCGATTATATAGAAAATTTTTCAAAATTCCATCCTCTGATGATATAAATAAATATTTTCAACGAAAATCTGTTTAAAAATACTTCAGATTTTCAGTATATAATCTAGATCAGGGCTGTCCAACATGAGACCCGCCTGCGGCATGCGGGCAAAATACATGTACATTAACACAATTGCAGAAGAATTCGAAAATCGACTTAGCGTCTTTGAAAAAAAATCAAGAGATTTCAGTTTTTACTCATCCCCTTACAATTCAGTTGAGAATGTAAGCAGAGCAGATCTTCAACTGAAATTGATTTGCAATCAGATCCTTTTTTACCAAAGGAGAACTGAAACTGGTTTGGACTTTTTCAAGTTAACTTGTGCAAAGATTTAAATTCCGTTACCATGGCAACCATTTCTATCTTTTCTATGGAGTACAAGAGTAAAGTGGTCTTCAGAAGATTTCAATGACAAAATGAGAATATACATTTTATTGAGAATCTAAAAAATAATTGATTTTTGAATTAAAAAAAAAAAATCGTTGGAGCAAATTTAGAGAAAATCGAAAAAAAACTGAAAAAGTGCATCAGTAAAGTACTAGTACTCTTTGGTCGATTTTGTTCAAAAGCTTCGTGTCACGTCCCATGGGGGTGCCTAACTTAAATATAAAATTTCAACCTCCTAGCTCTTTTCGTTCTTGAGATATTTTGTTCACAGACAGACAGGCACACAGACAGACAGACACACAGACAGCCAGACAGACCATGTCGCGAAAACCACTTTTTTGGATTCAGGGGACCTCAAAACGTGAAGATCCATCAAAATCTCGACATCGAATTTTTGACATGAATCCAATACTTTCTCTCTATATATATATATTAACATATATATAGAGTTAAGAGAAAGTAATACAAACGTGTTTTATTTTGTATACCATACCTATTAAAATTCACTGATAAAGTTGCATACAATGTATTTCATAATGCGGCCCTCCAAACAGCATTTTTTTTTTAAAGTAGCCCTTGCTCTTGCCGTTGGGCAGCCCTGAACTCGATCAACAAAAATGAGTCAGTTCGGTTGCCTACCTTCCAGCAAACAAATTCATATTTGAACCTTGGATTGTTTGTAGGACCTAACAAGAAACAAAATTAATTTATAAACAGTCTAAAATTAAGTCTAATTTATTATTATTACACCCTTTTGGAAAATTTAATTAACTTTTATATATAATAATTTTCTTAGACAAAGCAAATGAAAATACGTAATAAGAGATATTAAATTCGAATAAGCTCAGATAAATTTTTCGTTAAAGGAGTAATAATAAATGTTTCTTAGGGTTAAATGCATAAATGTATGTATGTATAAACTTTGCACAACATAGAAGACCAATTCTGACTTTATAATGAAACCTAAATAGGAAGATGAGAGGAGAACAAGGGAAAGGGAATTGTATACGTTTCCACTTCGATTCACCTTTAATTATTTAACAAACAAAACTGATCCGCCTCGTTTCGTCGATTTTCATTGTCACGTTTTCCTTGTTCGTATTTATTAAAGTTGTAGCTTTGTAATTATCATGAAAATATTTTTCACTCCCATTTCAGTGTTAAGCTCTCATGTACTAAACAATTTATAAGTAGAATCCATTCGACCTTATCCAAATTGCATATTCTCTTATTCTTTATTAAATCAACAACTAATCATGAGAATAAGAAAAGAACGATTTTTAAGTAATAAAATTCACGAATCCTAAAAAAAAAGTATTCACCGTTTATTATTAATTTCTTTAAAACTTGCAATATTTTAGGATAATAATAATTAAACATAACAACTCGCATCCGCCCTTTATACTAATGAAATTAAAATGTCTTTGACTCGAAAAGATCTTAAAACTGCACGCCATCTAGCAAGCACGATTGAAACTACGGCACAATTCTAGACGCCTGCTAGGGCTGCGACATCACAAGAGAGGTAAAAAGTGATTTAAAAAATATTAACTAGGTAGAGCCTTGTTTGAAAAGGATGGAATTTTTTCAATCAATGCTCAAAAAAGACTGTTCATTAGCCAGTCAATATATCGTTTAAGATAGCAAGTTTGCGAGATGTGTTTGTGCTTATGATTGGGCAAAATTACGCCCCCTGGAGTCGAACCAGAACCTCTACACTTTCGCGGCGGGTGGACTACCCTTATTCTAGGGCGCCAGCCCAATAAATAAAATATGATCTTTTCGAATCAATGAAATTTTAATTTCATTAGCATAATTGGCGGATGCGAGATGTTGTGTTTATTGGGCCGGCGACCTAGGAGAAGGGTAGTAGCGGAAACAGGGAGGTTCTGGTTCGACTCCAGGAGAAACTTAATTTTGCCCAATCACTAAGCTCAAACACATCTAGGAAATTTGCTATCTTAAACTATATCGTCGGTCCAGTTCAAGACTGGTCTAACTCAACTGGTATGACTGGTTGCACAGCTCACAACTTTCTCTTACCTTCGGTAATCGAAAGTTGTGTTCTGTGCTTGCCACACCAGATTTTTTGTGTAGACATATATTTAGTTTCCGCCGAGATATTAAAATTCAATATATAAAATTTATAAGCATGGGGAAATATTTATATTTTGTTACTATCATTTTTTAGTAACTATATTAACATAGTAGCAAATAAAAAACTTTGAGCCAATTAAAAAAAAGTCAATTTAAATATAGGATATTATTTTTATGACGAAACTATCAATTCCTCTTCTCAAGACAATGTAGATATTATCAAGGATTAGCATATGTATTTACGCTTTCATATATATATTTGGAGAAGAGAGAAGGGTCAAAATTTTCACACAGTCTACACAATAACGTCCAATGGAGAGCTTCAGGCTTTGTGCGCGTTCTTCTGTTAACAAAGGGCTAAAGTAACAGTAACGATAGTTGCCCTAGAACGTTCATTGCGACATTAAATGTTGAGATGAGATGATGATGATGAGGAGGAGGAGGAGGAGCGGGAGGGAGAGAGGGGATGATGATGACGGCACAAGTCCACCTTCCATCCTATGAAACTCGAGACAACTCAGGAACAAAGGCCCCTATGCAAAATATTAACTATAATAAACAAGAGGTGGCGGGGGGAGGTGAAAAGGAGCCTTGGGCAAGACAGGACTAACAGCTTCAATTAGTGGGGATGGACACCATTGTCCCTACACCCTAAGGGCAGGTTTCTTTTGGATTTAATGGAGCTAAAAATGTTAAATGCAACAGATTGCTATTAATAAATCAAAATAAGGTCAATTAGATTAATTAATATAACAGAAAGGAGTTAGCATTATTTTGTGAGTGATAGTAATTACAAGTTTTAATAACTAAATATTTACCAGAAATTCTCAGTTTTTATTCGCTTAACCGAGGAATGAGTATGTATTAGGGGTGGTTTCAAAATTTTTTTTGATATTTTAGAACTGGCTAAAATTTTGTTTACAATTCTATTTTCTTATTATCTCCATCGATTTAAATTTCTAAGAC